>LBNU01006967.1:21449-37381 GCA_014162995.1 Artemisia annua
CTTGCCTTGGGAGTCTTTTATGGTTATTCATTGCTAGGGAAATTTCGAGTAGTTTACAGTGTTCACATATATAAATACAAATATCTCTCATGCTCTATGGAGGTTTTTATCCATTGTGAAAATGTGTTTTATTTGGGCCATAAGCTAAAAACTGACACTTCATTTGGGCCAACAGGGGGGGGGGGGGGGGGGGGTGGTTCTGGTGTGTATATATGTATCATGTATGTATATGCGTGTGTGTGTTTATGTGAATAAATTTCACATCGATGTAAATATGTAAGTTAGTAACTATGTGTGGGGTGGGGCCGGTTTTATCAAAATTTTTGCATGTGTCAGACATTATGTAAACTGTCTATAGAAATTGAGCCCATATTTTTGTTACTTAGCACAGCCATACAATGCTAAACTACTGAAAAAAAAAACCCAGTTCCTACATAAAACGCAGTAGACAATAATATTCAGTTGACCTTGTAACTCTTAGCCGTCTAAGTGGATTCGTAAACAGTCTTGATGTATAAAATTTACCATTTTAGATTATGTAAACATATGAGGATTGAATATCGATACTTAACCTTAATGTATGTATTTTCCATTCAATATATAGATGCTATGCGCTATTAGTTAATGCTCACAGCTTGAATTGAAACTACTTTTTAACTATGTTCTATTTGCTTTTCTCATTTGTTGGCAGCTTGATAAATTAGCACTTGTATGGGGAAAACCACGACAGCCTCCTTTGGGCCCTGAAGAGGTAAGATTTGCTTTCAGTATCATATTGAATCATCTAGTAATGCATCGTGAAAGAATTTTCACTTGCAAAGGTTGAAAGTATGACTTTTATTTATTAAGGTAAACTGATATGTTACGTAACAGTGTCTTGAAGCCACTAATTAAGGATTGCAAAACTATTGAACTTGCTGTAAGAATACCACAACTATAAAAAGCCTTTTATACCATACTAATTGGGTTGGGCTAGAAAGGTAACATTTTTGGAAAATTGAAAGAAACAACTAAGGGTATATAGCTGGTAGCATGAATATCATCTTTCTGTGCTCTCCTATACAAACTCATTCCCAAGATACTCAACTCTATCGTAGCTTCTTGATTACTTCCCCCTCCAAAATGCCCAAATTATTTATGTAGTGTTGCATTGATCTTCGGTCCGTATGATCCTAACCTAGCTTTCTTGATTACTTCGGTCCAAATGACCGAAATATTTATGTGGTGTTGCATTGATCTTCTGTCGGAATCATCCTAACGACCTAACCTTTCCTCAGGGTTGCTACGTTAGTGGTACGAACTGATGGTTTTTGATGGGGTTTTTTTTTTTTTTTGGGGTGTCTTTATTTAGTTTTCTTTCCGTTTCGGCGATACCAATCCAAACGATTCTTCCTGCGCTTTTGAATGCATTTGCTTGTCCTCACTCATCTATTTCAACGGATCAACCTTTTTTTGGCAAAGAGACCATCTCAAACTTCAACTCTCTTTTACATGAAGAATGCTGATTAAAGATATCCATGTCTCCTTTTGTTGCCATGTAGCCATACAATTGTCGTTGACCACCAGGATAAAACAAATTTGGACAATGATTCCATGCATCTCGGCCAGTGCCCTGCTGCTCAAAATGCTTGCTCAAACGCTCGGCCTCAGTATATCCTATAGCAGAGGCCTCAAATATGAGCATACGCATATCAAGGTTATAAATAGCGTGGCGTGGGGGCATGGCCAAGCCTCAAGCCTTAGCGCGAGGTGTGGCGGCATGGCGTTTTCGAGGCGTGAATTAAGGCGGCAAAAAGTGTTTATAGATTTACAGATTTATATCATATTTCATAATTATGAGTGGTAAACATTAGTAAATCCAAGCCCAAATCCAAAATATTAGTAAATGCAAGCCCAAATCCCAAATATTAGTAAATCCCCTAAATGCTTAAAAAAAATCGCCACGCCTTGCGCCTTTGCACGCTTTTTCATGCCTCAACTCACGCCATGCCTAGAGCCGACGCCTTGGTGTATTTTGTAACTTTGAGGGCACGCCTCGCGCCTTGGCGCCGCCATGGCGCGCCTTTTAGAACCCTGCTCATATCCCTGTGTCCCCGCGGATCATAAGAACTATCGCTGTCACTACAGCATAAGATTTAAAGTATGCAAGAAGCTCCGGGTTTCCCATTCCAAGCACTTTTCATTGTCACCCTGTTCAAGCTTTGTATTCATGATGATGACCAATGATGGCCACACGATCTCCCTGTCTGTAACAACTTCATTTAGTCACCCCCACTTTCCATGCAATTTACTAGCTACATTTGAACATTTGAAGTGCGTTATAATCTTCTTCGACATTTGCACGGTTCTTGAATCAATTTGAAACAGTGGACAGGGCAATGCACCTGTAAGGGCTCCAACCAATGTGTGGGCACCTCAAAAGGGTGCAGAGGTGGTTCTCGTAACTACAACCCCGTTTCAAATAACTCGAGGCCAGCCAACGCCTGCCAATCGGGAAACAATGCCGGGAGGAGGGTTAATGTGCCAATTCCTGAACCACCTGTTGGTGTGGAGGAAGACGTTGAAGATCTCAGTGAACCACTTGATGAATTTGATGATGAGCTTTTGAGTGACGGGTACGATTCAGATAAAGCGCTCAAAAGCCCGAGGAGAAGAAGAAAGAGACGGTTATCTAAGTTTTTTGATACTTTGGATAAACTCTCGGTTGAAGTGATCAACGAACCCACAATTGTGGCAATGCCTGCTTGTGAGAGTGGCTCTGGTTCTACCTGCCGGTATAAGAGTCTACAGTCTCTTGTGACCCATGCCAAAATAAAGTCTGTAAGAGTTAAGATTCATAGAAAATTTGCTTAAGTTTTGGAAGAAGAATTGAACCAAAGGGGAACTACAATTATACGAGCTGGTAAATTGTATGGAAAGTGGAAGGAACTGAATGAAGTTGTTGGACATCGTGTGGCCACCCAATTAAGTCATGTGGCCACCAATGATCATCATCATGAATACAAAGATTGAACGAGGACAGTGAAAAGTGGCTTGGAATGGGAAACCCGGAGCTTCTTGCATACTTTGAATCTTATGCATCAGTGAAAGTGCATAATTCTTATGATTCGCGAGGACCCACGGGTACAAGTATGCTCATATTTGAGGCCTCTGCTGAGGCTGAGCGTTTGAGCTGCAGGGCACTGGTCGAGTTGCATGGGATCATTGTCCAAATCTGTTTGTAGTGGTCAACAACAATTGTATCGCTACATGGCAATGAAAGGACACATGGATATCTGTTTGTAGTTTCATGTAAAAGAACGTTGAAGTTTGAGATGGTCTCTTACCACAAAAAAAGGTTGTTGATCCATTGAAACAAATGAGTGAGGATGAGCAAAAGCGCTGGAAGAAGCGTTTGGATTGTTATCCTTGAAATGGGAAGAAAACTAAATAAAGACACTAAACTTCCAGCAGCTATAAGAATCGTTTGGATTGGTATCTCTGAAATGGGACCATGAATTGAAACTTTGTGTTGACCCTCTGATTAAAATTTGTATTTATTACCGTTTCTGTGTTTTCCTTCTCTTTGTATCTAGTCCCATACAGACCATGATAAGGATAGTCTCATACATACCAACCTTAGGAGATATGTTTTTGGTGCTCTAACTGCTAAGAATGTCTTTCATGTGCAGTGGGGAACCTTTTATGATTCTGAAGGCCGAGTAGAGGATTTAAATGCTTTGAAGGAGAGAATTTTCTATGGTGGAGTAGAGCACAGTTTACGAAAAGAGGTTTGTCTGATATATTACATAATTACTTCCTTCTGAAACCAAAAAAAATTGTGTATATGATATGATTATGTTGGTTTAATGGTTCCTCTTTTTGGCTTCTTGAGTATGAACTGAATATTTTGATCACTCCTGATGTCAGATTTGGGGAATCTTATTGGGATGTTATGCACATGACTCTACATATACCGAAAGGAAACATGTTATGGCTGTTAAGAAGTCTGAGTATGATAGTATTAAGAACCAATGGCAGGTATCAGTCTCTCTCACGCAACATGCTGTTCTAGCAGTTGTTCCTTGTATTTCTAAAGCTGGTTTGGACTTCATTCTGTTGTTCTATTTTTATACAATAGGTATACTGTATTTCAAAAAGTTCTTTCTGTTTGGTGAGGATTTGTTATAAAAATATCATATTACTTGGCATTCTAAAATAATGAGTAACTGGTTCCTTTTTTTTTTTTTTTTTTTTTTTTTTACCTTGCTAAATTTTATTAATTACTGCTTTTCCTTCCTCTTGCTACTTTATTGAGAAATTTAGCATGTAACTCTGACTTTGTTTTTTCCCCTGCAGAGCATATCCCGGGAGCAGGCAAAAAGATTTTCAAAATTCAGAGAAAGGAAGGTTCTAATCGAGAAGGATGTGGTATAAGTACTAAACATTCCTCATATATGCTATAAGGACCTTTCATATTGGAATTACAACAATTTTATATCTGTTTTCAAGGTGAGGACCGACAGATCAGTGTTGTTCTATGAAGGAGATGAAAATCCTAATGTGAATCTTCTGCACAACATTTTGTTGACTTACTCATTCTACAACTTTGATCTTGGTTATTGTCAGGTAACAACTTATCATTGCCAGTTATTTGTGTTGCATGATTACTACATTATGGGCGAAGATGCACATCCTTTTAGAGATGTCCCATGAAAAAGTTGACGTCCATTTTTTGGATAAATAAGATTTATTAAATTCAAATATTTACGAATTTACCTATATGATGATTATTATTATTTTATTATGCTAACAGTAATAAATACACCTTTGTTTAGGGCATGAGTGATCTCCTATCGCCGATATTGTTCATTATGGAAGATGAATCAGAATCATTTTGGTGTTTTGTTTCTCTAATGGAACGTCTTGGACCAAATTTCAACCGTGACCAGAATGGCATGCACTCCCAGCTCTTTGCACTTTCAAAGGTTCTCTCTCTCTCTCTCTCTCTGAGTTTTTATAGAAAAGTGTGGTATGTATTATTTGCATGCTTTTTGTTTCCCGTATATCTTTATCCATAGCTCATGGAAGCATGTCTTATAAAATAGCTAAACAAGTAGACCCTTTGTTGAAACAGGCACTTCGTTACTTGCCATTGTAGAGGAATACTTAAATTGAATATTTAGACTTGCTGATTGCTATATGTTTTATTTCTAACATAATTTGATTCTTCAATCTCACAGCTGGTAGAGTTGTTAGACAGCCCATTGCACAATTATTTCAAGCAGAAGGATTGCTCGAATTATTTCTACTGTTTCCGTTGGATTCTTATACAATTCAAAAGGTAAGTAGGACCGTTTCTTCCCTATACCCTATTTGAGAATAATGTTTTTGGCATTTCTGTTCAGAGAATGTTCTTTATCCTCTGAGAACCAGTTTTCTTTGTAGGGTGTTTGGGATTGCATATTTTTCAGCGCTTTAATGTACTTATTGCTTCTTAACAATGTAACATGCTAATAAGCCCAAAACATATACAATCCCACACAGTAATGTGTAATTCATTATTTGTTCAGATATTAGGATCGCTTATCTTTCATAGATCTAAATGTTTTGAATCATATTTTTGCTCCAATCGATGTAAAAAAATAAAAATAAATAAATAAAAAATAAAAAATAAAAATTGTGGTTAATTAATCGATTTCATCTCTTTNGTGAACATCTTCATCTTTACATATGTGTTGCGATCTTGAAACGTCATCGGGCCAAGATAATGGGGGATCAGATGTCTTTTGACACCCTCTTGCAATTCATCAACTCATTGAGTGGTCAAATCGACCTTGACACAGTTCTCCGTGATGCAGAAGCTTTATGCCTGTGTGCCAGTGAGGATGGTGCAGCTTCCATTCCACCAGGAACTCCACCTTCATTGCCCGTTGAGGATGAAGAGTCCATATACCAACAAGAGGATGAGGTATTGTAAAACATGGGTCCGTTGCAGAAAGCAAATACAAGAATTTGCAAGTAAATATAGTATATGATTCTGTTGAGGCTAATGTACAAATGAGATGGAATATATTCTCAAAAAACAAATTTGATTTCTTATCTTCTATCGAGGTAGGGGATTGATTAGTAAAGATTCTGTCATGTAATTTTGTTGATTTGATACGACAAATCAATAATACATTTAAATAATTGGTGTGTTGCTTTTTGAGTCAGTCGGACACCTTAAAGAGTGTCCAAACCTCTTGTTAGGTGTGTGCTCAGAAAGAGGTCCTAATCCGTAATCAGATGTTCTTCATGCCAAAATACCCTGATCTTATGATACATCATTACCATTTCTTTGAAGAAACCCAAGTGAAAGATACATTAAAATATCAGGTTATCAGTTGACCCGTTGTGTTACAGTCTATGCCCACCTCTTGTAGTTCAAAGAAATGAGGATAAGAAATGAGGATGGTCAGGCTCGGCAGACCCTTTTGGTTCTTGATTGATGTTATTGGTTAATAATCATTGCACTTTCTATTAGTATTGTTTGTAACTTAGATTACATAGTTATGAATTGGATTTTAGGTTCATTAATTTGGCGGTGGCGAGGGAATAAGTAAAAATCGGTCATGTAGATACCTTAGTTAGACTTAGTACATCTGAGTTAAAGACTCGTCCGCCCGAGTAAATCAATATATATTTGAGTAAATACTGAACATTTTGATGTTAACACAAAGAGAAAGTGATAGAAAAAACAGCGTGTTTCTATCATGGGTCGATGAGTGTAGCTTTAATCGACATTAAAATATTTTTATTTATAAAGAAGGGTCTAGTGAAAAGTAAAAACAAAATGTAAACCATAACAATAATAACAATAACAATAGCTTGAACATAATAAACAACGATACCTTGAAATACATTAGTAATTTACAAATATGAAAGATATAAAAACAACAATAATTTGTTGACGGGGCAAATTATCATTTTATCTTTATACGTTGATGAATAAATATGCACGCCGAGTGAATCACTTAACGTAATCAACAAAACTTACATTTTGACACCAAAAGATTTGTGTCTCATAGAACAAGACAAAACATTCGATACTCAAGGATGGGGCAGAACTGTCACCTTTCTGAGAATAAAAAAGAAATTGTACACATTAAAAAATTTCTATGTACGTTATGTAATGCACGCAAATGCAACATTAATTAATCCATATACCGACATGAAGCTCTATAATTTCTCAAAACTTGCACAATTTTCTTACAAATTAAACCTATTTTTGTTACCATTTGTTGAGATCATTAGTTATAGCTAACAAGATTAATTATTCGTATTTATTTATGGGTTTTGCTAAACAATGCCCACCGGGCAATGTTTAATATAAATATAAAAGGAAATTTGGACTTTATTAAATCAAAAATGACATGTATTTAAATTCATTTTTATGTTCATTTAGTGTGCATTAAATGCATAATTACTTTAAATATGGAAAGAACATATTGTTTAATGCGCCTTAAGCATTGCCCAGTGGGCAGTGTTTAGCAAAAACCTTTATTTATACATGGTCCAACATATTTGAAAGGGATTTTGGGAAAATAAATTATTTGCTACTTATTCCCAAACCAAATAATCTTATCAACCTGTTGGTTTTATAGCTTTACATTAATTTATAATAAGACTATTTTGTTGCCATTAAAACGAATGTATGTTTATACGGTTGGGACCAAATTGTCATTTTTCATAGTAAGAGGTTTCTACGTGTTAAATAACCTTAAACTTCTCCTAATGACCAGGAGTCAGTTATACCTATGACCAATTCTACCACCACGTTTATGTTCGTTAACTGCTCCTCAAAATATATTGTTATATAAAGCTAAGGTCCACTGTTGTTCTTGTGTAGCTTCAAACATTTATCTTTCTCATCCTTATTAGTGTAAATCTTGTTTTGTCTTTGTTCTTCAACAAAAACTCTTTGGTTTGTCAATGGCAGCACTCAGCTTCTACTCTAACTGGTCTACATTCCCACAAAACCGCTACGAAACAGTCGTACCTCAGCCACCCGAACTCTCGCCATTTCAAGACAACTTAGCCCTTTTCGAGTCGAATAATAACCATTTCTTCACAAACAACCTTTACCCATGTCAAAACACCATCAAATACCCTACTTTATCATCTTCTTATAATCCAATCTCACATCAACATTACTCACATCCACTCGCTGTTCCGAGTGTGTTTGATCATGAAGAGGTTTTTCCCATGGACTACCAAATGGAGCCAGAATGTTACTTAAATCCACTTGTGGACTCGAATGTATTGTTTGATAATGAAGTGTTCTCTCCTACGGAGGGAATGCAGCCCGAATACTACTCTTGCAATTCGTATCATTCATATCCACTCGTTAGTGAAGTATGCGAACAAATGCAGCCAGAACTGCCACCATTGCCCGAAATATACCAATTTGGTGGGGGTTCTAGTGATGTAATGCCTATGTCACATGATTTTGATAATGGGTGTAATGTTGTTCAAGGAGAGAGTACTTTACAAGTGAAGGATAATGGTGATGGAGGGAGGAAATTATCGGCTCAAAGTATGGCCGCGAGGGTGAGGAGGAGGAAGATAAGTGAGAAGACAATGGAGCTCGGGAAGCTAGTTCCGGGCGGTCATAGGATGACCACGGCGGAGATGTTTCAAGCGGCTTTTAAGTACATTAAGTTCTTGCAAGCTCAAGCTAGTGTTTTGCAACACATGGACTCATCTCCGGTAATCTGATCACTTATTTTTATTGTGTTTAAACAATCATTTAGATTTTAGAGGTGTGCAAAATTCTGAAAAAAAGGAACCCTAACCAAAATTGAGTAATAAAAGGTTGCTAATTCAAAACTGAGTTTAATCCAGTTTCGATCTTGTTTTGTTGTGTAACCAACCACCACCTCAAGTTGGTTAATGTACCACTACTTGTTCATGGTTTTAAATCTTAAACATAGCTCCTGGGGCTATGTTTATCGTAACCCTATTATAAAACTCTATGGATGAAATAGTAGCTTATTTTTTTAATGAGCATAACTATTCAGTTATACCTTACGTTGATTAGAAAACTAAACGCAAAAACAAGTGAGACTTTACCTAAGATTAAGATGGCAAAAAATTTACTAGAAAACTATAAGTTTTAAAATGAATTTTACAAATTCCTTCATGATGTGTAGGCACTCGGTGAAGAACTTCAAGCTTTTGTCACAAACCCTTCCATACAAGAGAAGCTATACACTGCGGAGAAGTGCATCGTAACAGAAAAACTTGGGAAAACGTTAACCGGTGATTATGAAGGAACAAATAACTAGACTAAAATGGATTATTTTGGGTCGTATTACTCTCATTATTGTTGTTATTGTATTTATCACATTTTTTGTGTTGAAAAAAATATGTGATGTAATACTTGTTCTAACAATTTCATCAGCATTGTCGCAGACTAGTTTTTTAGTTTTAGCTAGAGGAGATTTTTATAGCAGTAGGTCATGTCAGTTTGTAGTTCATGCGGTTTCTTAGTTGATTTCATAGATTATTACATTGATTTGTGCAATTTTTCAGATTAACATAATTTGAGAGTTTCTTTGGTGAAATTTGTGGTTGTTTTTTTTATATGTAGCAATAACTTTCGAATTCGACTGCTTCTCATCTAATGTACAAGAACTTAACAATAGAGCAATGATAATTGATGAACAAATATGATTAGAAGAGCACCCGGATATAAGAATTCGGGATTTTCAACACATGTTCAGGAAATATATATGCGCCAGACATGGGTGGAGCTATTAAGGGACCGGGTCTTCCAGAAAAAAAATTGTTTCAGCCCTTCCAAAAAATTTTTTCTAGCTCCGCCATTGGCGCTAGATAGCAAGGTTAATGTTGGTGGCGTATGATGAAGATGCGTATTCTTTTAACAGAATTTTATTAACGGGTTTCTAGCAAGATTCAAGAAAAGCAAAAACAAATACCACTAAAGTACTATTACGAGCAGAATATCTATATCTATACTAATAATGGAGGAAGGACTCTCTCTCCAAAAAATTCACATGTACAAAAAATGATGCATGGTTTACAACACTTTAAAGCAAGCAATTTTCATAATTATAACAACCAAAGCATGGTGTACAACAAAAATTAGCACATAACGAAATTCAGACCAAAATCCTTACAATTATACATTAAATAGCATTAAAAACACCCCTACACCCAATATTACAATCATTTAAAACACAAAGCACAAGTATGTAAAGCACAATGATTTTAAGGTCAACAATCTATTCAACACATATAATTAATACACTAATTAATTCACCCCTTCACCAAAATATACAATCATTTTATAGGTGATGTTAGAATATAAAATACATAAGAATCAAATAAACGCAAACCAAAAGATCAATAATGGTGAGGATGGTGCAGCTTCCATTCCACCAGGAACTCCACCTTCATTGCCCGTTGAGGATGAAGAGTCCATATACCAACAAGAGGATGAGGTATTGTAAAACATGGGTCCGTTGCAGAAAGCAAATACAAGAATTTGCAAGTAAATATAGTATATGATTCTGTTGAGGCTAATGTACAAATGAGATGGAATATATTCTCAAAAAACAAAATTGATTTCTTATCTTCTATCGAGGTAGGGGATTGATTAGTAAAGATTCTGTCATGTAATTTTGTTGATTTGATACGACAAATCAATAATACATTTAAATAATTGGTGTGTTGCTTTTTGAGTCAGTCGGACACCTTAAAGAGTGTCCAAACCTCTTGTTAGGTGTGTGCTCAGAAAGAGGTCCTGATCCGTAATCAGATGTTCTTCATGCCAAAATACCCTGATCTTATGGTACATCATTACCATTTCTTTGAAGAAACCCAAGTGAAAGATACATTAAAATATCAGGTTATCAGTTGACCCGTTGTGTTACAGTCTATGCCCACCTCTTGTAGTTCAAAGAAATGAGGATGGTCAGGCTCGGCAGACCCTTCTGGTTCTTGATTGATGTTATTGATTAATAATCATTGCACTTTCTATTAGTATTGTTTGTAACTTAGATTACATAGTTATGAATTGGATTTTAGGTTCATTAATTTGGCGGTGGCGAGAGAATAAGTAAAAATCGATCATGTACTTAGTTAGACTACATCTAAGTTAAAGACTCGTCCGCCCGATTAAATCAATATATATTTGAGTAAATACTGAACATTTTGATGTTAACACAAAGAGAAAGTGACGGAAAAAACAGCGTGTTTCTATCATGGGTCGATGAGTGTAGCTTTAATGGACATTAAAATATTTTTATTTATAAAGAAGGGTCTAGTGAAAAGTAAAAACAAAATGTAAACCATAACAATAATAACAATAACAATAGCTTGAACATAAGCTTGAACATAATAAACAACGATACCTTGAAATACATTAGTAATTTACAAATCTTTTATGTAATAAAACAAAACTCCAAGTGGGGACTTTTTCATTTCAAAAAAATCAAATCATACCTTATTTAGTAATAATTTTATTTAAAAAAAAAGATTATTTTTTTATTAAGTAACATTTTATATTTATCTATAACAAAAGTAGAAGATAAATACAAAAAATATAGATAAGATGCAATTAACAATAGAATTAAAATTTTTAAATAATTATCTTTAATAATAAAAAACTATAATTAAACATCATAAATCAAACAAAACAAAGATTAAATTATTTGTTTTTTAATAAATAAAAATATATGATTCAAAAATTTAAAAAAAAAAACTCGCGCGTGCGCGGGCATTATAACTAGTATGAAAGATATAAAAACAACAATAATTTGTTGACGGGGCAAACTATCATTTTATCTTTATACGTTGATGAATAAGTATGCACGCCGAGTGAATCACTTAACGTAATCAACAAAACTTACATTTTGACACCAAAAGATTTGTGTCTCATAGAACAAGACAAAACATTCGATACTCCAGGATGGGGCAGAACTGTCACATTTCTGAGAATAAAAAAGAAATTGTACACATTAAAAAATTTCTATGTACGTTATGTAATGCACGCAAATGCAACATTAATTAATCCATAGACATGAAGCTCTATAATTCCTTTTGAACAATTTTCTTACAAATAAAACCTGTTTTTGATACCATTTGTTGAGATCATTAGTTAGAGCTAACAAGATTAATTATTCGTATTTAATTTTATACATGGTCCAACATATTTGAAAGGGACTTTGGGAAAATAAATTATTTGCTACTTATCCCCAAACCAAATAATCTTATCAACCTGTTGGTTTTATAGCTTTACATTAATTTAGAATATATTTTGTTACCATTATTCCATTAACATGAAAGTATATACGGTTGGGACCAAATTGTCTTTTTTTCATAGTAAGAGGTTTCTACGTGTTAATTAATAACCTTAAACTTCTCCTAATGACCAGGAGTCAGTTATACCTATGACCAATTCTACCACCACGTTTATGTTCGTTAACTGCTCCTCAAAATATATTGTTATATAAAGCTAAGGTCCACTGTTGTTCGTGTAGCTTCAAACATATATATCTTTCTCATCCTTATAATTAGTGTAAATCTTGTTTTGTCTTTGTTCTTCAACAAAAACTCTTTGGTTTGTCAATGGCAGCACTCAGCTTCTACTCTAACTGGTCTACATTCCCACAAAACCGCTACGAAACAGTAGTACCTCAGCCACCCGAACTCTCGCCTTTCCAAGACAACTTAGCCCTTTTCGAGTCGAATAATAACCATTTCTTCACAAACAACCTTTACCCATGTCAAAACACCATCAAATACCCTACTTTATCATCTTCTTATAATCCAATCACACATCAACATTACTCACATCCACTCGCTGTTCCGAGTGTGTTTGATCATGAAGAGGTTTTTCCCATGGACTACCAAATGGAGCCAGAATGTTACTTAAATCCACTTGTGGACTCGAATGTAATGTTTGATAATGAAGTCTTCTCCCCTACGGAGGGAATGCAGCCCGAATACTATTCTTGCAATTCTTATCATTCATATCCACTCGTTAGTGAAGTAAGCGAACAAATGCAGCCAGAACTTCCACCATTGCCAGAAATATACCAATTTGGTGGTGGTTCTAGTGATGTAATGCCTATGTCATATGATTTTGATAATGGGTGTAATGTTGTTCAAGGTGAGAGTACTTTACAAGTGAAGGATAATGGTGATGGAGGGAGGAAGTTATCGGCTCAAAGTATGGCTGCGAGGGTGAGGAGGAGGAAGATAAGTGAGAAGACATTGGAGCTCGGGAAGCTAGTTCCGGGCGGTCATAGGATGACCACGGCTGAGATGTTTCAAGCGGCTTTTAAGTACATTAAGTTCTTGCAAGCTCAAGCTAGTGTTTTGCAACACATGGACTCATCTCCGGTAATCTGATCACTTATTTTTATTGTATTTAAACTATCATTTAGATTTTAGAGGTGTGCAAAATTCTGAAAAAAGGAACCCTAACCAAAATTGAGTAATAAAGGGTTGCTAATTCAAAACTGAGTTTAATCCAGTTTCGATCTTGTTTTGTTGCATAACCAACCACCACCTCAAGTTGGTTAATGTACCACTACTAATTCATCATTTTAAGTCTTAAACACAGCTCCTGGGGCTATGTTTATCGTAACCCTATTATAAAACTCAAGTTGGTTAATGTACCACACTACTTAGGTTGATTAGAAAACTAAACGCAAAAACAAGTGAGACTTTACCTAAGATTAAGTTGGTAAAAATTTTACTAGAAAACTATAAGTTCTAAAATGAATTTTACAAATTCCTTCATGATTTGTAGGCACTCGGTGAAGAACTTCAAGCTTTTGTCACAAACCCTTCCATACAAGAGAAGCTATACACTGCGGGGAAGTGCATCGTAACAGAAAAACTTGGGAAAACGTTAACCGGTGATTATCAAAGAACAAATAACTAGACTACAATGGATTATTTTGGGTCATATAACTCTCGTTATTGTTGTTATTGTATTTATCACATTTTTTGTGTTGAAAAAAAAATGTGATGTAATACTTGTTCTAACAATTTCATCAGCATTGTCGCCAGGTTAGCTAATTTTTTAGTTTTGGTTAGAGGAAAGTTTTTAACAGTAGGTCATGTCAGTTTGTAGTTCACGCGGTTTCTTAGTTGATTTCATAGATTAGAACATTGAATTGTGCAATTTTTCAGATTAACATAATTTGAGAGTTTCTTTGGTGAAATTTGTGGTTGTTTTTTTTATATGTAGCAATAACTTTCGAATTCTACTGCTTCTCGATCATCTAATGTACAATTACTTAACAATATAATAGAGCAGTGATAATTGATGAACAAATATGATTAGAAGAGCACCCGAATATAAGAATTCGGGATTTTCAACACATGTTAAGGAAAATATATATGCGCCAGATAGCAAGTTAATGTTGGTGGCGTATGATGAAGATGCGTATTCTTTTAACAGAATTTTATTAACGGGTTTCTAGCAAGATTCAAGAAAAGCAAAAACAAATACCACTAGAATATATACTATTACGAGCAGAATATGGATCTATGATCCAGTTATGACAAACACAACTTAAACAAAAACTCCTATGCACGATCCAGCCGAATGAAAGAGTTATGATCTCGTCTCCTAGGGTGTAGGTTTAGCATTGAAGCATACTTTGTTCCTAAAAAGCCAAATAGCCCGGAAAGCGGTGTAAAACCACTGCAACAAAGCATAGTTTCTATGGTGTAGCCAGTCCATGAGACCAAGCCACATTTGCTAATACCCTTACCATTGGTTAATTAACCAAAAGCCAAAGATTTCAAGCCTTTTAATAATCAAGAAATAGGTGATGAGAGTTCAGTCGCATGGTTACAAACTGGGCATCTTATTGTCATATTGTGATTACTCACCACTTATGCATATTCATTTTTATAGGATTATCTTATACACTAGAGTGGGCTAAACGAAGAAGCTTATTTCAAATTGTTTTGTTTTCACACCGGTCCTCATCAATCAACGCCAAGCCTGACGTCCAACATGAGAGGAGCCCATTTGTACAACCAAATCTTTTAGCTGTTTTGCACATATTTCAAACATCGGGTGAGTACATCCTTGGAAAGGAACCTTTGAAAGAGAAGTCTCCATACCCAGGCCCGGATTTGCACCTGTGCGGGCTGCCCAACCGCACAGGGCCCAACAATTTTATGGGGCCTCAAATTGAAATAAAGCCCAGTATACATAAAACTGTTGGATTGTTGGTAAATACTTGTTATATTTTTGAGTTGTGTAAGGCCCATTTCACCTAGCATGATAAATTGATAATGAGCAATCGTTTTAATTAGGAAGAAGAACCAGATTTTTTTTTGTTTGCCTTATTGTTTATATAATTAACTTTAGTCCTATTACTTAACTTGGATAAAATAATGTACAAAACTTAAATTCTAAATGTTTCACAAGCTGGTTTTTTAAATGGTCCGAGTAAGAAAACCGTTAAAGAAAAAAAAAGTCGAATAACACGTTAAAATTATCGTTTTGAGGAGGCCTCTTTTACCATCATGGCACAGGGCCCTTGAAATCCACGGGACGGTCCTGTCCATACCATTTGTCTTCTCAAATGCAAACGTCACCCATCACCAATTATGTCATAAGTGTTAGTTTGTAGGTGTTACTGTGTTCCCAGATTAGGGTTAAGATAATCAATGAGTACCGGATATTCACTTGAAATCGTGGTATCACTTTCCAATAGAAACTATTCGACCCTATGCCTGGGTTACACGAATATCTCTATGGGATAAGACCAAGTGATGTTCTTGTTTTAGGCACAAATCAAGAACAAAAACGTATTCAAGTGTTTAGGGTTTGTGTTGATCGTCTCATGCATATGTGTTATAACCTCTATTTATAATAGAGTTTACTCAAACCCTAGCCCATGGAATTATGTATA
>LBNU01006967.1:48198-67717 GCA_014162995.1 Artemisia annua
CTTGAGGAGCATCAAGTAAGAAGTTTTCCTTGTTAAGTAATTTTAAAAACCAATTACAAAAAATGGTTGGATTCTAGACTTTGTCATTGAACAATACAAGAACTTTTCTTAGTATACTGGTCGATTTCACACGATACCAAGATGAAACATGAGCAGTGCTTTTGTCAGTACTCTGTGTATCATCGATAAACTAACCTCCTCCTTGGAAAGATTCAAGCATATGCTTTAAAGCATCAAGAAGGCAGGAGTTAATCTCTGTGAGTTGGGCAAGTTTTGCCATGCGTGCTTTTTTTTTAGCCATGTACTTGGCTTCCAAGGAATCCCATAGTTCTTTAGAAGACTCAACATTCTGATAAATATCAAAGAGTGAATCAGACATACCATTGAGGATTAAACCTCTGCAGACATAGTCATCATTCTCCCACTTACTTATTGCTCTCATCTGTTCCATGGTAGCATCATCCCCATAATCTTCAGGAATAGTAGATGTGAGAACAGACACCGCATTCATGCTTGTCAGCAAGAACCGCATCTTCTTCTGCCATCTTCTGAAATCAACACCTTCAAACTTTTCCAGCTTGGAAAAGTTAGCATTTGTCTTCTCAAATGCAAACGTCACCCATCACCAATTATGTCATAAGTGTTAGTTTGTAGGTGTTACTGTGTTCCCAGATTAGGGTTAAGATAATCAATGAGTACCGGATATTCACTTGAAATCGTGGTATCACTTTCCAATAGAAACTATTCGACCCTATGCCTGGGTTACACGAATATCTCTATGGGATAAGACCAAGTGATGTTCTTGTTTTAGGCACAAATCAAGAACAAAAACGTATTCAAGTGTTTAGGGTTTGTGTTGATCGTCTCATGCATATGTGTTATAACCTCTATTTATAATAGAGTTTACTCAAACCCTAGCCCATGGAATTATGTATAATTAACGGCCCATTAATTATATCATAATACTTTCCATAATAGTAGGAATCAGTGGTTATCAGTGGAAACAATATTTCCACTAGCAGTGGTAATATTAACACTAGCAGTGGAATCAGCAGCAGAATCATAACTGCTAGCAGCAGAGTCAGATTCTTACTAGCAGCAGAGTCCACTGTCAGCAGGATCCACTAGCAGTAGAGTCCTACTAGCAGCAGAGTCCTAATAGCAGCAGATTCAGCAGAATCACACCAACATAACCACAATTGAGTCAGGGTGTTCATGGACCAAATGGGTGTACACTCCGTACCTCCAAACCCATTACCAGGTGTGAACTCATCCCTCAAGTGCACTAAATTTTCCAACAATAAGCATTGACAAGTTTCTTAATCATACCATTTGTTGAACATAATTAATGAGTTGATGATACACGCGGAGGTTGATTAATAGGAAACTTGTCAATTTATGTTCCACAAATAGTATGATTAAGAAACTTGTCACTTAATAGGAATAGAAAACTTGTACCACATCCTTGTAACTTGTATCTTTAAATCATCTCTTCTAGTATCTTCCTAGAAAGATTTTTTAACACACACTAGTCGGTTGTTCGAAAAAAAAAGGCATCGATAGTTGCAAAGAGAGTTCTTCAGTTCGAGGACTAGCTAGTTACAACCTTCAATATTGATAAGCTTATATGCCTTGGATTCAACTCCGTTCCCATGCTAATGATAGCTAACTTGGGCCATATATGATAATCATGAAAGCGGAAATATTAGGTTGGACCATGTCCACTGATCAAAACTCCAAGGACTAATTAATATGATGCAAGGTGATGCTTTAAGCCTTTAAACGTATGAAATTTTTACAGCTGAGATAAAGTGAAGGATGCCACTCATAGCTTGAAGCTAATTTATGCGTGAGAACTACGAATTAAGCCATTTATAATAAGTGTGTAAGCACTATTGTTTTAAATACGAAAAATGCTCTCAAATTCTTATTTAGGGTGGATCATATACGTAGCACATTGTTCTTAGTAGTCTTAATTACTAGGTGATAATGATGTAAAGTGAGAATTTAATTACACTTTTTTTGAAGGTGATTAGTTATGTGATAAACCAACGCCCAAAGACTTGAATAAAACCATGAATGATGTCGTCATTGATAAATTTTAAACCACGTTTTAGTTGTTTTGTATTTTGTTAACCCTTTGAAGTTCGACCATGGGTATGTGTTTGGTCAGTTGTCACAATTATAAATTTGGCATGCGTATTTAAAGTATTGAAACAAGACATGGAAGCAAATTTTGTTAACCGTAATTAATCAAAAGGTTGATAAAAATGAGGCGCAACTATAGTGAATAAAACTCTAACAAAAGGAAACTCTTTGAACCACGTAGTTTATTAATGAATTAAAAGTTAATTCTTACATAAACAAAACTTACAGTAATAAAAAATATAAAGCTTGAAGGAAAAGAAGCTTAAATAGAATTAAAAAAAAAAANGCTTCTAATAGAATCTGAATCATTAAACAAGCCATTGTAACACTATTCTTTTGAATTTGAATTTGATTCATATATAACATCAACGAAAATAGTTAAGGTTAAAGTTGAATCAATTTGACTCTGAAAATTCAAACTGGACACTTATTTTGAGACGGGGGTAGTATAAAGGTTCGGCTTTTAGCACATTTACTTTAAATTAACAATTACTCAAAGAAAAAAACATTATAATTAAAATTTATGTCAAAACCCCGTGCGTGCACGGGTATTATACCTAGTTGATTATTATAGGATTATCTTATACACTGGAGTGGGCTAAACGAAGAAGCTTATGTCAAAATGTTTTGTTTTCACACCAGTCCTCATCAATCAACGTCAAGCCTGGCGTCCTACATGAGAGGGGCCCATTTGTAGAACCAATTCTTTTAGCTGTTTTGCACATATTTCAAACATCGGCCGGTGAGTACATCCTTGGAAAGGAACCTTTGAAAGAGAAGTCTCCATACCATTTGTCTTCTCAAATGCAAACGTCACCCCATCACCAATTATGTGATAAGCATTGACAAGTTTCTTAATCATACCATTTGTTGAACATAATTAATGAGTTGATGATACACGCGGAGGTTGATTAATAGGAAACTTGTCAATTTATGCTCCACAAATGGTATGATTAAGAAGCTTGTCACTTAATAGGAATAGAAAACTCAATCTAACATGGATTGATTGGGTCATTGATCCTAAAATGGCTTGTACCACATCCTTGTAACTTGTATCTTTAAATCATCTCTTCTAGTATCTTCCTAGAAATATTTTTTAAGACACACTAGTCTGTTGTTCAAAAAAAAGGCATCGATGGTTGCAAAGAGGGTTCTTCGGTTCGAGGACTAGCTAGTTACAACCTTCAATATTGATAAGCTTATATGCCTTGGATTCAACTCCGTTCCCATGCTAATGATAGCTAACTTGGGCCATATATGATAATCATGAAAGCGGGAATATTAGGTTGGACCATGTCCACTGATCAAAACTCCAAGGACTAATTAATATGATGCAAGGTGATGCTTTAAGCCTTTAAACGTATGAAATTTTTACAGCTGAGATAAAGTGAAGGATGCCACTTATAGCTTGAAGCTAATTTATGTGTGAGAACTACGAATTAAGCCATTTATAATAAGTGTGTAAGACTGCAAGCATTATTGTTTTAAATACGAAAAATGCTCTCAAATTCTTATTTAGGGTGGATCATATACGTAGCACATTGTTCTTAGTAGTCTTAATTACTAGGTGATAATGATGTAAAGTGAGAATTTAATTATACTTTTTTTGAAGGTGATTAGCTATGTGATAAACAAACGCCCAAAGACTTGAATAAAACCATGAATGATGTCGTCATTGATAAATTTTAAACCACGTTTTAGTTGTTTTGTATTTTGTTAACCCTTTGAAGTTCGAGCATGGGTACGTGTTTGGTCAGTTGTCACAATTATAAATCTGGCATGCGTATTTAAAGTATTGAAACAAGACATGGAAGCAAATTTTGTTAACCGTAATCAAAATGTTGATAAAAATGAGGCGCAACTCAGTGAATAAAACTCTAACAAGAATAAACACTTTAAACCACGTAGTTTATTAATGACTTAAAAGTTAATTATCACGTAAACAATCCTTACACTAATAAAAAATATAAAGCTTGAAGGAAAAGACGCCTAAATAGAATTAAAAAAAGGTCCAAAACAAACTCCTAAAATATCCTAAATAACAAAATATGGAAAACTGGAAAATCTGCAAACCACACCTGATGCGGCGCCCCACGATACTAAGGGCGATGCATATGTGAATCAGAAAGCGGGAAATTGCTTAAATGCGACACCCAATGGCCTTCTCTCTCTCTCTCTCTCTCTCTCTCTCTCTCTCTCTCTCTCTCTCTCTCTCTGTTTATTTTTTATTTTTTATTATTTATTTA
Organism: Artemisia annua; assembly: GCA_014162995.1. Lineage (NCBI taxonomy): Eukaryota > Viridiplantae > Streptophyta > Magnoliopsida > Asterales > Asteraceae > Artemisia > Artemisia annua. The sequence goes on from LBNU01006967.1 coordinate 52,593, forward strand.
TTTATTTTTGTGGGTGGGGGAGGCATTGCTGATGCGGCGACTAGGGAAGTTGAGGGGCAAAGCATCACTTGTTTCGTCTCGTATGACCTTGTTGCTTTATAGTATCTTTTCGCAAGCTCTTTCCTGGCCCCTGCCCTCATCAACTATGCTATGCAAATAGTACGATCATTGATTTGCATAGTCATAATCACAAACTTACTTGTATAATTAAACTTGCCTCATGCTTGAATTTACACTTAGAGCATGCATAATGGAAAAGTAGCAATTTCACATCGTGCTTATATGATCGGTGTTGCAAGTGGCCGCCGCTACAGGTCTTGGTGAATCAGAGCAAAGCAAAAGATATATGGTCATGGTCATATGAGGTCGAGCAAAACAAAGATATCCCTTATTTTCTAATCTCGATAGAAAAGTAGGAAGTCTTTAATAACGACAATTAGTGGTGGGTATTGTTCGCAGTGACCACTGCAGAAGCTGTTAGAGCACTCTAAATGAGGATGACCACGCTTGTGAAGGTGCTAATGTAAGTTATGGTCAACACTTCATGGGGTGATAATGCCAAGCAAAATGGGTATGGTCGTGGTCATGAGGCCATGAAACAAAAGCATCCCCTTTCTATCTTATTTCAAAAAGTGATAAGCGCTAAGTGATGAGTAATGACTATTGCCGGATAAAAATGATGAGAAAGTAATCGAAAGTATGGTGATTTGGCATCAGGGACAGAACCAGGACCAAATATGACCGGATGCACAAATTTTTTGAAACCATAATATAAAAACACATGTTGATGGACCAGGTGCATTTAAGATGCATTTTGGAAAAATTGATGTTTTTTTCAAAAATTAACACTACATCAAAAAATCCATAGGGTCTCGGGCACCGGCGGGAACCCCCTGATTCCGTCCCTGTTTGGCATTAAGATGAAAATAAAAACACTCTAGCGAATGAAAATTAAGGTTTTTTGACATTTGGATTTGAGTAAATTACACTCCTCTCTATGACTTGGGCGAAATCCCTACTACAATCCCCCGATTTTTTTTCTTTTTTTTCTTTTTTTTTTTTAACATAACGAATCCCTATAATAAAGTTTTGTAACACATTTCAGCCCTCTTTAGTGATCGTTAAGTCTACCTGTTAAAACCCCTGGTGTGCCTTGCTTGTTAAACCCACCATGTTCCTTACACATGAAGGGTTTCAATAGGACATATAACAAGAGTTGTTAGATTGAATTTGTGATCCAAAATCTTCTTGTATTTATATGTTGTAATCCTTTGTTTTTCTAGTTACTTGCTATAGCTTTTTGAAGTGTTGCTCTAAGAAAAAAAGTGTTGGGTATAGGGATCTTCATCGGTTTGGTTATCAGGCTGTTTGATTTATTTATTTAGGTTAGTTTTGTTAAATCTTTCTTAAGTAAAACCAAAAACCAAACTGAACCAAATTTAAATTGGATTAAACCAAACTGAAATCCGAATTTGAATTTGGTTCCGTTTCGAGTTGATACGAATAACTGGAATTACATAATTTATATTTTTTTTTTCCATTTATGTATATAGATTTTTAGCCCCCAAAAAAAAGAAAAAAAATCAAGCTCAAAAATATTATATTTATAGCAGAAAAGAGTTTTAAAGAGTTTTTTTATATAACTATATAAAAAATATATATTTATATGAATTCGATTTCCTGTTCAGTTCGGTTCGGTTTTCATTTTGTTAAAACGAAAATTAAATATCTAACTCAGTTTGGTTCACTTTTAACCAATTCGGTTCAACTACAAATTTAGTTTGATTTTATTTGGTTTAGTTTGGTTTTGATTTTATACTCCCTCCATCCTAAAATAAGTGTTTAGTTTGACTTTTCATAGTCAAACTGGTTCAACTTTGACCTTATATATTTTCTTTGTGTTATATAATAATTGATGAAAAATTATGTCATCGAAAAATACACTTAAAATCCAATCCATTTATATATTTCACATCAAATATTATTATATAACACCCACAAAAATAGTTAAGGTCAAAGTTGAACCAGTTTGACTCTAAAAAGTTAAACTGAACACACTACAAGAAAAAAGCCTTTTAGCAACATGTATAGCGACATATATAGCGACGCATTTTATGCCAGTGATGTACTTAGCGACTTTAGACAATGGGTCGCTGGAAACGAGTTGCTGATTTTTGCGACTTGTGAAATATGTCGCTAAGAATAGCAACAAGCGTAACGACTTGTCCTATCACGTCACTACAAAAATAGCGATTTCAATGTCTCTTATCGCTAGTTATGTCACTAATTATAGCGACAAGTATAACGACTTGTCCTAATACGTCGCCACAAAAATAGCGACTTCACTATCTGTTATCACTGCTTAAGTCGCTGTTTCCTAGAGACGTCGCCACTCAAGTCGCTACAGGCATCGCTAAATTTAAAAATGTCGTTGATCTTGTTAGCTATGTAGCTACTTTTTACGAGTCACAATTTGATTCGCTATTCGTATCTACGTTCACATCAATCTATCATATATGAGAATGAAAATTTTAATATAATACAAATATGATTAGAGCCTGAGATAGAAAAATCCGTACATATCATCACATTACTACAAGAATCACTCGAGAATATGAACTTATTTAAAGTACAAAGATTAAAAAAATGATACATATCCAAGTTACAAGTGTTTTTCTACAAAAATGATGTATATCGACAGGCGTGGTCACCATATTTTGAATCTTTGGCGCCCCTGAAAATTGATAGCCACAACAATCGAAAGTTAACTAAAGTAATAAATTGTCAATAATAGTGTTTCCTCACTCACTTGAATACTCAACATATTCACAAAACAATATTACATAATAACTAAATAAATTTATACCTGGGATATATATACGTGTCTTCACTACATCTCCGCTGTTGCTAACTGCATTTAGAACACTACCATTAGTATGAAGCAGCTAAAATAGACACAATATTGTATCAAAATTACACTTGACTAATATCAACCACAATGCAGGTTGTATCATCCCGCAAACAGAAAAAATAAGTTAGAATGATATTTGGAGAAGCATTGGAGGAGAATCATTTAAGTAAAAGTTATATGAATTCATACATCAACAATTTGTGATCTTGCGGCAGTCCTCGACAACAAGCTAAAGCTGCTTCTGCAGACATAGCATCCCAGACATCAGCACTGGCAATAATCATCCTATCACCAGCAGAGGAGAGCAGAACAACTGCCAAGTTAAATATTACAAATTATGAACCAAATCTTATACGGATTTACACAAAACTATGCATATAAGTGGATGAAACGAAGATTTCATACTCGTAAGAGAACATAAAATAAAAAATAGTACCTTTTTGAGAGAAAGCTTATCTCTCTGAAGAAATGCACTATAATCTTGGTGGAGGGGTTATTGTTTCTGTAGACAAACTAAAGAAGAGAAACATATAGTTCCAGCTACTTTTTTTTTGAACGAATAGTTCCAGCTACCTTAAAAGACTTCTAATCAGTATAATGCCCATGGTGGTCACTTCCACATCAAATAATATATTTTCTTGCCTCAAAGATTATAGGAGCATAAATTGAGATCGATTATATTCTTCTCTCCTCGAAAGATGGTAGTCCGCAACATCATATTTACCTTATGTTTACAGGGGCTCGAAGAACAGATGACAAACCATTGAAATCTTATGCCACACAAGAATAGGTCACACAATATAAACCTTTTATGGCCTAATGCCCTAGTATACAAGTTTACAACATGTACACGTTTTTCACTTAAAGTTCAGTGTACCACTAACCTACAGTTTTGCCCATGTCCGCTAGTTCCATTTTCATTTCAAGAAAAGGATAGAGAGGGAGAGACATGCATGCAAGGGGATCTAACACAAACTATTTTAGGCCATCTCCTACGGTATAATTTATATACAATGCAAACTAAATGATTTAAAAACTTTTGACCACAACTAAAGTGAGCATCCCAACTAACTATTTTCAACACTTCCGAGGACAATATAGTAATGAATAGGATGATTTACACACACATGGATGACTCATCCATATGTTCTTATTTGCAAAAGAAGACATTCTAGAGATGAAATGTACCTTAGTTGTAGGAACATTGACAGCCTTCCCAGACTTCTAAACTGCAAAATAATGATAGTCATCAAAGTTTGCGGTAAATAGCTTGTCGTTGTTGAATAACGTAAGCTAAATTATCACAGTATGAAACACATATTAACCTGTCCATAAAGAATACAATCACAACTATAGGATAAGAATCTTAGAGCTTTTCTACGAATACAAACACATGTCCTACAACTTCAGCCCTGGAACACGGTCAACAAGTTAAATCTACAACATGACTTTCGAGCACCACTATATCAACTACAATATCATAAGCTTCAAATGTCTATCATGGACTCAAGTTAACTTCAGAATGTTATAAAAATGGCATCCGTTTCCAATGGATAATGCTTCCGGCATCCGCTACAAGCATCCGTTTCCAATGGCTGTTACCGCCGACTAAAAACATGCCCAAGACACAAGTTCTGCAATAAAATAGTAATAACTTAGTTCTGAACTCGATAGCAATAACATACCCTAACTATTTACACAAAAAAGCATGCTAACAAATCACTAACTAAGCAAGGTAACACTAATTAAGCAACCGATTGATAAGTTTACTAAAGCTAACAAATCACTACCTCAAAAAATGTAGATTTCAGCTAAGCATTTCATCGAACACCTTATGTTCAGGTTTGATTTCAAAATCCCAAATACACATATACATATACCGATCCTAGCAATCAATAGTGTTAAGCATTTCATCCAACACATTGTGTTCACATTTCATAAACATCAACAATTTTACGCATAAAGTTATATAAAACACATACATATACTAAACTGTACTCAAAATTGACGGTGAATTCACCATTCACGTCAATGATAGTGTCAGTACCGTGAGTGGTGGTGCAATGGTGGTTAGGCGGCGGTGCGACGATGGCGTAGACGGCGCTGCAATGGCGGATTTGATGGCAATGGAGATTGTTGAGGCAACATTATCAGGATCTCCTAATGTTTTAATGATGACAAATAAACCTTTGAAGCAAATAAAATAACAAACGTTAGCCAAAATTCCCCGACTCACATATCTGCTGCTGGCGCTCTACCCACGCGTCAACGCGTGGGTGACGCGCCAAGCGCCTGTGAATGTCGGGACGAATTTTGAAAGTCGGCTTTCTCCTTACCCGAAAAATGTGGATCTTTCATTGCAGGTATGAATATGATAATTGCTTCATTAGGAACACTCAAAACGGGTTGTAGACTTAGAGGGATTTAAAATCACGACCTTTCGTTTTTGATAAAACGCCAACTCAAACATTTTATCAAAAGCCTCTAGCCAAGGCTTTTCTAAACTTAGGGAACTTATATATTTCACGTAACAACATGTGAAAGCATCCATATGCTCATATCCCGTACTTACGTCACGCAGAAGTTGTTAGAGCACTCTAAACAAGGATGACCACGATTGTGGAGGTGCTAATGTAAGTCATGGTCAACACTCTATGGGGTGATAAAGCCAAGCAAAATGGGTATGTTTGTGGTTATGAGGCCATGAAACAAAAACTATTGCTGGATAAAAATGATGAGAAAGTAATCGAAAGTATGGTGATTTTGCATCAGGGACGGAACCAGGACCAAATATGACCGGGTGCACAAATTTTTTGGAACCATAATATAGAAACACATTTTGATGGACCAGGTGCATTTAAGATGCATTTTGAAAAAAATTGATGTTTTTACTTCTGATGAACTTCAGAAACATGCGTCTAACTTTAGGAGGTTGGAATGTAGCAAAAAGAAGGATGATGTTGACCTTTCAGTTCCAATGAAAGTAGTGGAAGAGGTGAACGCGAGGTTTGAGAATACTCTCTACGGTTACTTCCTTGGTCAACGCCTTGCGTTTCCTGTTGTGGATTACTATGTACGCAATGCATGGGCAAAGTTTGGTGTGCAAAAGGTAATGATGAATGCAAAGGGGTTCTTCTTCTTTAAGTTCACTTCGAAGAAAGGTGTTGATGATGTGCTTGAAAACGGTCCTTGGTTGATCAGAAATGTTCCTATTATTCTTAAACCATGGACTTTGAACACAAATCTACTTAAAGAGGATTTGACTAACATCCCGGTGTGGGTTAAGTTCCATGATGTTCCCCTTGCTATGTTTTCTGATGATGGCCTCAGTCTTCTAGCCTCACTGATTGGCACGCCCAAAAGGTTAGATGCTTTTACAAGCCAAATGTGCAAGGAATCGTGGGGCCGTAGTAGTTTTGCTAGATGCATGATAGAAGTGAAGTCGGATGAGGTGCTTCGGGATAGCCTCACTGTTGAGATACCATTACTTGATGGTTCGGGTTCGACTATTGAGAAGATTCGGGTTGAGTACGAATGGAAACCACCTCGGTGTGATAACTGTAAGATCTTTGGTCATACTCTGAGTGATTGTCCTAAAGTCGTTGCACCTCCAGTTCAATCTACTAAGTCTGTTAATGATGGTTTCATGACTGTCAATAATAGAAAGAAAGGTAAGCAAGGTGGTTCTACAACTCAGGGTAATAGAGGGTTTACTAAACCAGTTGTGGGTAAGCAGTTTCAGTATCAACCCAAGAAGACTCCAACTGAACCTAAGAAGGTGGATGGCACTAAGAAGAGGACTTCTGATGTGCCTAGTACGAGTGGCACGAAGATTTCTACATCTAATCAGTTTGATGCCCTTAATATTGATGATGCGGATGCTTTTGGTACTCCGTCTAATGATAACAACAAGGATGTGGATGCTGGTAGTTCAATGGAAGTTAATGCGGATAAGTCTAGTAAGACAGCTAGTACAATTGAAGTTAATAAGGATGAGTCTAATAAGACAGGTAATACTATGGAAGTTAATGAGGAAGAGTTGAGTAAGGGTTCTACTCCTATTGTTGAAAAAATTGGAAAGCTTGAAAAGTTACTTATTGATGGTAGAGCAACTCTTGTGGATGATAATGGTCATCCTATCCCGTCGACCTCTGCCACTAAGAGGGGAAACCCATTTTCAAAGGTGGGAAAAATTGTGGTGTCTGATTCTGAAGACGAGGTTGCCAACCCATTTGATGAGTCTGCTAATCTTTTTGGTGGGGGGCAAGAGTTTGAACAAGAGTATGATGACTATGATGATTATGCGAACCAGGTGTATGATCTTCCCGGTAATTTGGATGCTTTTAATGCCATGTATGGTACCAAGCTTGAAGGCCTTAGGAAGTAATGTATTTCGTTGTTCTTATGTTATCATTTGAGTTGTGGTTTGATTTCTAGTTGAGAAATTAGGAAGTATCTTGTTATGTAAGCTTTTAGCCTATGTAACTGGCTGAGATGTGGGACTTCACCCATATCCATTGTACTTAAAAGATTTTGGCTAATATATTTACCAGGGTGCAGGATTACTCCCCTTTACCCAAAAGAAAAAATTGATGTTTTTTTTTAAAAAAATTAACACTACATCAAAAAATCTATATGGTCTTGGGCACCCGCGGGAACCCTTGCTTCCGTCCATGTTTGGCATTGAGATGAAAATAAAAACACTCTAGCGAATGAAATTAAGGTTTTTTCACATTTGGATTAGAGTAAATTACACTCCTCTCTATGGCTTGGGCGAAATCCCTACCACAATCCATATAAGGAATACTTATAATGAAGTTTTGTAACACATTTCTGCCCTATCTCTAACGATTGTTAAGTCTACCTGTTAAAACCCCTTGTGTGCCTTGCTTGTTAAAACCCATCATGTTCCTTACACATGAAGGGTTTCAATAGGACATATAACAAGAGTTTTTCTAGTTACTTGCTATAGCTTTTTAATGAAGTGTTGCTCGAAGAAAAAAAGTGTTGGGTATAGGGATGTTCATCGGTTTGGTTATCGGGCTGTTTGGTTTATTCGTTTCGGTTAGTTTTGTTAAATCTTTTTTTGAGTAAAACCAAAAACCGAATTGAACCAAATTCAAATTGGATTAAACCGAACTGAAAGCCGAATTTGAATTTGGTTCCGTTTCGAGTTGACCTGAATAACTGGAATTACATAATTTATATTTTTTTCCATTTATGTATATAGATTTTTAGAAAAAAAAAAAAAACCAAGCTTTAAAAATATTATATTTATAACATAAAAGAGTTTTAAAGGGTTTTTTTTATATAAATATATAAAAAACGTATATTTATATGAATTTGATTTTCGGTTCGTTTCAGTTTTCATTTTGTCAAAACTATATTCAAACCAAAAACCAAATATCTAACTTGGTTTGGTTCGGTTTTAACCAATTCGGTTCAGTTACAAATTTAGTTCTATTTTATTTGGTTTGGTTCGGTTTCGATTTTATATTACCCAAATTGTGAAGACCCCTAGTTGGGTAGAGGTCGTAGTAAGCGGTTATCGTATATAAAGTGAAACTTTGCATTTTTGTGAAGTTAAGAAATGATTTCGCATGCCGTTCAAGAAAAAAGAAATGAGTTCTCATAATCTCATTGTGATCGAAAGGGTGTTTATTTTTAATTTGAATATAAAAAATCGATCATAACTAATTAACTACATTAAGCATTACCATCTTACGTAGGTTTAATATTGTTTTGGTTCTGATTCGATCATTGATTTATCTGTTCCAACTACCATTGTGCACTTTTAATTTTAAAATTTTTAAGTAACCACATATCGACATAATCATTCAGCATGTGCAGTTCACGTATCTCTCTATCCAAACTCTTTTATTTATTGCTAAGAAATAAAAACAAATATTTGTTGGAAAGGAGAGTTGTCCAGGTCTAATGTTGCAGTCATGCAATGTAGTCATGTTTTTAGTTTAATAAATGTTTAAAGGATAAGCTAAATGTTCCCCAACATAAACCAAACAAAGCAGTCTAGGGACACATGTTTCCTAGTAAAATATACAACACTAGTAGACATCAAGCAACATATTTGTTTTATTTAATATCAAATGCAATCTACTCGTGGCATTGTTCCAACTTTCAAGTCTTTTTATACACTGGCTAGTAGAGGGGTGGTTTTTGGCTAAAATCAGAACCGAACGTTTATTTCTTTGGTTTTCAAGACCTAAAACCAATCAGTTTTCGGATTTAGATTATTTGGTTTTGTTAGTGGATAGTTTATGTTTAGGTCCGTGTATTATTGTTAGTGGATAGTCATCTCATTATAATTTATATTGTATTAGCCACATTACAGCAATGGCTTGGTATGTTCATACTTGTAGGTTTTTGGCTATTCTGGTTGATTTTGGTTTTTTAGGTTTTCATTCGAACTCAAGTTTGTTTCTTTATCGAGTTTTTGGATTTAAACTACATCTTTTTAATGTTTTGAATTTGTTTTGGTGTATAAGTTCCCAACACAAAAACTCATCAAACCAAAATTAGTTGCACTTTTAGTTCGATTGAACGAAAGAATAAATTTTTCGACAATTAGTGTATTATTCGTTGAAACCACTAATACATGAATTTTTTACATTAACTACAACGTAACAACTCTCGGAGCATTGCTCAAATGGTATCACTCCTCCACCACAAACATTCAATTGACCTGTCAAGGAGGGCTTTTGACAAAATAGGTCTTCGGTTCAATCTCAACTCCTAACTAAAAGGGTCACTGGACATGTGTTCATTGCTTAAGACTTGGTCTTTGGAGAAAGATCAATCAGTACCCAACATGGTGCATGGGATTTTTTTCGCCAATTTAAACCTTTGTAGAACTACAACGAAATAAATCACAAAATTCACAAATATGCTATTAGTCATACAAATTGTACTTTTATAGATATAATCTCATAGATGTTTTTATGACATTCGTAGCATTTTTCTACCAATATCTATAGGTACATTTTAAAACATCCTTGATAGATAGATATTGTCACAAAAACAAATAAATGCTAAGAAGAAAAGTACTCAATCAAGGTCCTTCAAAATTAAATATCATGGGTTCCAAAATGGAAATGATAAAAAATGAAGGACACCGCAGTTGAAACATTGTCGCTTGGCTCCACTACACAACATTCATGTTGGATCCCCCACCTCTTTATTATTTGTCCCCAATTTTCCTCTACTTTGTAAATCAAAGACTTTTATTCATAGCTTTTATATTTAAGAAAATTATCAATTAATGTCTTACTTGATATGCAAAGTACAATACGGACTAATAAAAAGAGTAAGTGTATTATCTAGTCGAGCCATAATATTTGTGAGATATATGATATACGCAGTGAAAAACGTAGAAGAGGTTTTGCAGTGTCACCGGATCTCAATGAAATTTTGATTCATTGTGTTAATTTCGTAAAAATATTAAAATTTTGTAAATGGACATGGTTCAAAAAAATTGTGTTTCTAGTACTTGCTTAATTGATCTTATAATGTGTGAAAAATAGACTCAACTTTTATCAAAAGCAATCATTTCAACTGAAATCACACATTTTTCTTCATTTGTTCTCTTATTTATAGTTTAAAAAAAGTTGTGCACCCGGTTACTTTTATTTTTGATTCCGAAAGTAGGTTGTAACACTTTTGCCACTAAAAGAAAATAGAAAATGTTTTGAACGTTATTGTGTCGACATCAAACAAGACATTTTACAAACTAGCTTCTGTAATATTTGGTGATTTCTTAATACAATGATCAAACTTTGATACTTCAAATGAAGATAGGTATACAGTTTATTTGGACGTGTTGTGAATTAAACATTTTAATCGTGTTTGGTTGGCAAGGTGGAAGGAATTGTAATTCAAATTACATTACGGTTATTGTTTGGTTTGCGTTGTAATTGTAATTCAGTCACTCCAATTACATCAAGTGAAAGAATCCAGATTACATAGGAAGTTGGATGGAAAGTTTTGAATTATGTTGTAATTTAGAATTTGTATACTTTAAAACACCAGTATGTATAAATAAGTCTAAAGTATTTGATATAAAGAGAATGTTGCAAAAATCCTCGCAAACAGGCTTTCAAAGGTCATAGATTCTATCATTAGTCATGAGCAATCGGCTTTTATTTCGGGTCGCCAAATTCTTGACGGGCCTCTTATTCTTAGTGAGGTTATCGACTGGTATAAGAAGCGAAAGAAGAAGATGTTGTTATTCAAGGTCGATTTCGAAAAAGCTTTTGATTCAGTAAGTTGGCGTTTCCTTGACCATGTCATGGATAACCTTGGTTTTAGTAATACTTGGCGTAGATGGATTAAGGCGAGCTTAATATCTTCGAGGGCCTCTATTCTGGTCAATGGAAGTCCCACGTCGGAATTCTCTTTAAAAAGAGGATTGAGGCAAGGAGACCCTTTGTCGCCTTCCTATTTAATATCGTCATGGAAGGGCTCCATATTGCTCTTAGGGACGGTTTAAGGGCAAATCTGTTTCGAGGTGTTAAAGTTGGTTCTTCTGATATTCGGCTTTCCCAATTATTTTACGCAGATGATGTCATTATTTTATCAGAATGGAACCAAAGTGATATGGACAACGTCATTCGCATCCTCAATGTCTTCTACCTTGCTTCAGGTCTCAAAATTAACATCTCCAAGTCGAATCTTTATGTTGTGGGGGTTTCGTCTAATGAAGTAGATTTTATGGCTTCAAGTACAGGTTGTTCAGCGAGCTCTCTCCCTTTTTCCTATCTTGGTCTTCCTATAGGTTCGAACATGAGCTGAATCTCGAATTGAAATATCTTGATAGATCAATTCAAGAATAGGTTATCAGGTTGGAAAGCAAACTTGTTATTGTCATGTGGTCGTCTCACTCTCATCAAATCGGTGCTAGGAAGCCTTGGCATTTATTATTTATCTATATTTAAAGCTCCTGAAACGGTTCTTAAGGTCCTCGAAAGTCTTCGTGCCTCGTTTTTTTGGGGAGCTACTGGTGACAAAAGAAAGCTTGCATAGATTAAATGGTATAATATTTTAGCTTCCCTTGATAAAGGTGGTTTAGATGTAGGTAGCCTTAAAGCTTTCAACAATTCCTTACTTCTCAAATGGAGATGGCGATTGCTTAAAAGCTCGTATGCTCTTTGGGTAAAGGTTCTTAAATCTATTCATGGCGAAGAAGCAGGTATAGAGCTTAAAGGTTGTGAAACCAATGGGCTTTGGGCTCGTATAGTTGACTCCATATATCACCTTCATTCAAGTGGTTATGTTCCCTTTAATTCTATTCGTTTCCAGGTTGGAGATGGTTATATGGTTCGTTTCTGGAAAGATACATGGTTGGGTGACTCTCCTGATCTTTGTTTTCGTTTTAACAGATTGTTTCACCTTGAGAAGAACAAAAACTGCCTCATTAAAGATTGTATTGTCGAAGGCTCTTAGATGTGGGATTGGCATAGGCCGATGAATGGAGGGAGAACTCTAGCAGATCTCAATAATCTTCTGGCTGAAATAGGTTCGTTGATCATTGAGGTGGATAGAGATTCCGTTGTCTCTTCTTTCTCCACAGATGGATCGTATTCTGTGAGTATCGTTCGGAAGCATATTGATTCATGCATGCTTCCTTCTTCTCTCCCAAGCACAAGGTGGTATAAGATTATTCCTCGGAAGGTTAATATCTTTATGTGGCGTATGTTTCTTGATAGGCTTCCACATCGCCTTAACCTCTCATCTCGTGGTTTAGACATTGACTCGATTATGTGCCCTGTTTGCAACAAGATTGTTGTCTAACACCCCATATATTGGGATACGCAGCAGAATTAAAGCTAGGTGTTACTTCATGGCACAACAGTTATAATAATAGAAAACGATCTCTAATTGAGTCGTTTTAAAAGATTTATCATTCAAATATCAGAGTTTACAAAAGGAGGTCCCAATAGTTTGTTTTCTTATTTAAATAAGTTTTCGAATGATAATAGAACTGCTTATTCCTAAACTGCTTATTTAATGTTATTGGGCCTTAAGGCCCAATAAGCATTTTAGTGTACATATGAAACTGTTCTAATGCCCTTAGCTTATGGCTTTCAAATTGCATCAACTAAGCTTATTAGGAATGATTATAAACTTAGCTTGTTTGTTTAGACTATAGAGAAATAGTTTGAGCTTTTAGTTTGGCATAGTACACGTTTTTATATAGTTTTACAGGTTCATTTCTAGGCGACAAAACCCATTTCTGTTGAGTTTAGAACTTAAGTAAATACGTGAGTTTGGTCATGGTAACTTAGGAATGTGTTATAAAAATGGTTTATATGTTAAAATAAGTTGCTAACCAGTATTCTAATCCAAACCAACCCATGGCAAGAATCAAGAGGTCACAAGATATTAGGGAATGGATAACGAGTGCATGAAAAATAAAAGGAAAAGCTAACCACACTCGAACACGTTATAAAATAACTAAAGTGTGAGAAATGGAATAAGTGTGTGTCGAGAAGACTTACTACACCACAAGGGTAGGGATAACACGATAGGAAAGCTTGAGATCGATACTAAGACAAGGCAACTCGTTTAAGTATCTAACAACGAACCAAGAGTGACCCTCGAACAACTTGATCACGTATTAGAATCCTTAGAACTTAGTCTTTTGCTCTCGTAAACTTCACAGGAGGAAAACTTGGAACTAGTATTCTTAGTAGTATGTTTATGAGGGTATACGTATAAGGTGAGATTGCATGGTTTACTATATACGAATATATTACAAGTTGACAATGTGGTGATATGGCCAAAAGATAAGGTAGGTATCTAAGAGTCTAAGAGATAAAAATTATTCGACTAGCTTCAGGATGATGTCAAGTTGATGGGTGTTGAGAATAGACCGATTATAAAAGAAATTTCTTTAAGGTAAGTGGACTGGTTTGTTGTTGTGTACACTAGAGGTCCACACTACTATGTTAACGTGATCAAAAAGGTAGCAAGGGCTCGTTTAGCTTGGTATAACATGGGATCACTGATAACACAAGGAAAATACACCTTGTAGACCTTCGAGACTCCTTGTGAAACATTTGGAATACTTTGTGAATATTTTAGGTACGTTTGAGAATGTGGTGACCACGATTTACTTTGGGTGGTTGTTTTATGCCTAAACGAACGTATAGAATACATATATTGGCTATTCAGGATTCCTTGCTAGGTCCTTATTCGAACCATGTAATTCGTAAGGTGACTTGTGTGTACGGATTCTAAATAAACAAGCTAAAGTGATCATACATTGGAGTGTTTAAGAGTAATTAATAAAGGGTTATTAGTTTTGCTTAATGGGCTTAGGACTAGTTGAGGCCCATCAGAGTAATTTAAGGGTCCGTTTGGTTTAGTAGTGGGTTTATCATTGGGCTTAGTGTGTAAATGAGGCCCAATGGTAATATAAAGGGTCCGTTTTAGTACTTTAGGCCCAATTGGAGTTAAATAGGTATGAGGGGGAGGGTTGTGAGTAGGTTGTGATGTTTTGAGGATCAAAATGATACTGGAGTTTGATTTGTGTGTGTTTTAGTATATCGGGTTACGCGTGTGAGCTCGTTCCAAAGAGATGTGAATCACATAACACATATTGATTCGTTGTTGCATAATGTAAGCAAAAGTTTAAATTCTTGCCTAAAAATGGGTGTGCGAACAGTAATATCTGGTTAATCCTTGATTAACGTTTATTAATAACTGGGGATTTTTACGTGATGTTACATGTTGAATCCAATTCCCATGTTTTTTTCTCTTGCGATACAACTTCTAACATTAGGAGTCTTGTCCGTCGATTCTGTGGCTTAAAGATCTCGATTTTTAGTTCCTGTGGAGATTGGGATTCTTGGTATTCTTCATGGAGAGCTTCAAAGAACGAGAGAGACCGAGCTTATGTTATTTTCGCTTCCACATGTTGGATGCTTTGGCATTTTAGGAATAATCACATTTTAAATCCTCAAGTTATGAGAAAATGTGACATTTTTTATAACATCCATTGTTTTTCTTTTTCCTGGTTAAAGTTTAGAGGAAAAAATTGTATTAGTTGGACTGATTGGCTTAAATCGCCTTTGTAATGCTAGCGTCTTGCTAGTTTTTTCTTAATTATATGCCGTCGTTCCAAAAAAAGTATATATAAATTATTATTATTATTATTATTATTATTATTATTATTATTATTATTATTATTATTATT
>LBNU01006967.1:68101-89798 GCA_014162995.1 Artemisia annua
TAGTTTAGTAGTATAGTCTTTATGTCGTTTTAGTAAATTTTCCTTTCCAAGTGTAATTTTTAGCAAAAAAATGTTGTAGGAAGTAATTTCAGTGTGTTTGAAACCCATTTCAATCATTACTTTTAGTTGTATCTGTTGAATTCAGTTTATGCAGTTTTTCATTAAAATTCCATGTTAACCTTAATGATGTTAAAAGTTGTTATTTCTTGGTCCTATAATCTCATTTAAGTTCACAAGTAAGTTTTCAAAAGTTTACAAAGCATTTAAATAAGTCTTACTCAGTTTACCATAATTCTCAAAAATAGTGTAAAATCAAAAATCACTCTAGAAGGAGATAGAAGCTGGAGCCTTGTGCAATTGGGATGGAAATGGTATTAGTGGCTTCATGGGAAGCTGTTAGGATGGTTTTGAACCCTTGGTTCATAGTTCTTTGCTTTGGAAACTTGTAAGCAATTTCACAAATTTTTTTTGGCATTCAACTGTTGCACTGCTCATATATGTGTTTATCTGTATTTTCATGCTTATTGGGTGTAGTAGAGATAGGTTGTTGCCTATTTGTTTCTTTTGCTTAGTTAGATTTCATTTGAGCTCATATCACTAGTTTAACTGTCACATTTCATAAAATGGTTCAATGTGTCCTAATGTTTATTTCTGCATTAAATTAGTGTTAACATGTTAAGTTTAGGTTGTTTGATCATGATGTTTTAGTATTTTAGCTTTATTCACCTTAAATCTCATAAAATACAAAAACAGTCACTTTAAAGGGGTGTTTGGATTAGGGTGATTCTATGAGTTTTTAAGTGTTTTTGTTGATTGTTTTCAGGTAAGTCATATTACATTAGGCCTATTTAAGGTAGTCAAGCATTAAAACAGTAGGTTGTTTTAGGAAAAAGCCAAAATCTCATTTGAGTCCTTCAAACTCATTCACTGTTATGATTCAAGGGTATTGATCTCATCATTTCATCACATAAGTAGTTCAATTAGCTTAATCTAGGTTCATTATCACTTAATATATCATCATAAGTAAGTAGGACCAATTAAAAGTTCATGAAAGTCAAATATCTCAAAGTTTCAAAAAGTCAAAATGCATATGATTGTCAGTTTTCTCAAAAATGGGAGGATTTTTCATACCTTCAATTTTAAGATTTAGCTTCTGGGACTTTGGGGTTTGAGCCTTTGCCAGCTTGTGCTTGTAGACATAATTTTTTTTAAATTTTTAGATTTTCTTTTAATGCTCATTTCACTGCTTAAAGTGGCCTGTTGGGTGTGAAATTGCCCTGCACCAGGGCACACATCTGTTTGAGCCTTTTTCATAAGCTCTTTTTGAGTTCATTAGTGAAGCTTAATTTGAGATCTTGGTTTTTTTAGAAATCTCAGCATCCCATCTTGCTAGTTCTAGGCTTATTTTAGGCTTAAGAGCTTATTGGGTAAGCTTATTTGATCCTGCAATTAGCCTATTTGGCCTGCTTTGCTCACAGTGGTTTGGAATTGCTTAACTCAACCTTTCAGCTTATTTTCTTTGCTTTTCTCTTTTCTTTGGCTTATTTTACATTCATTAAACTTGTTCTTAGCTATTCCTTCATTAGAATTCACTGTGTAGTTTATTTGCAGCTCTTTCAGTTTTAAAATTTCTTTTTAGCTTAATTTCATTAACTGTGGTGAGATTTAACTTCCACAGAGCTCATTTCAGCTTTTTCAAAGTTTTGGTTTCACAAAAAGTTTGTTATTGTTGTTGTTTAATAGTTTTGTAAAAGTAAAATAAAAATAAAAATGTTTGTGCAAAAAAGTTGGTTGTGGGAATCGAACCCCTGACCTCTTGATTGCCCAGACAATCAAAAACACCCCGTGCACCATCTCCCCTATACTTATCTTAGAGTCTTTCTTTTCCTTATTTATTTATATAGTAGTGCTAGTCTATTTAAGCTTATTAAGCTTATCTGCTCATTTTCAAGCTTATAAATAAGCTTTTCATAACTTTTATATTTTTCTCAGCTTTAGTATACTAATAAGTATTTTTATAAAAAGTTTTACATTTGTTACTGTTCATCTACTATTTATTATAATATAAAACAGTTTAATTAGTATATAAGTAGTAATTAATTAATACTAATTATTTAAATAGTCAAATAAATATTTTTCTTTTTCCAATAATTTTCTTTTATCATTAGGTTTGTAAAAAAGTAATTTTCATATCCGTAGGCTTTTTATTTCTTTAAACTCGCGTTTTATTTTGTACATTAACGTAGTTTTTAATTAAACGTTCGTTCTTAAGGTTTTAATCGTTTCTAGGTAATGTGCTTTCACGTTCTTGTTCTCTTAGTTTGTTTAAACTATCTCCTTTCATTTCCTTAGTGTAATCATTCAAACCCCTTTCCCATTCAAAATCACCCGATCACAAATCGTTTCGATACCATTCACACCTCGTCGGGACATAACGACCCGGGGATATTCTATACTCCTTTGGATCATTGCATTGAGCCCTAAATGGCTTGACTTTTGTTGACCAAATCCTTGGTTGACTTTAGTTGACCGTTTCTGGGCCAATCAGAGAACATAGGTATAGTAAGCCTATAACACAACATAGATCGGAATTGACGATGGTTCATCCTCTGTCCCAAGCCGTCAATAGGGATGGTGAAAAGAAAATCTTGTGCATGTGGGCCACATATACAACTGAGAATAGCCACTTGTCTTGGACTTAGCGAGTACTTAGAAACAAGATCTTTCTCAATGACACCAAAATAACACCTTTGCCAAGGTTTTCATCATTTGGGGGGCAGAAGCGCCATTGGTGATAGAGAGAGTGTCTATATTACAAGTAATATTGAAAGTATCAAGAGCATGCTGAAAAGAAGAACCATATGAGACAATACCAGTTTTCGTCAGTATCTTGTCTTGTTGACCGCTCGTTTGCATACGAGAGGCGAGAAAAGCATATTGGATAATATCTCCCGGTGAAAGAATACCAAGACCACCCAACTTGATTGGGAGAGTGGCTAGTCGCCACTGCCAATCACCGAACCCCGACCCTGAAGCAGTAACAATCTTCTCCAACAAGGCACGTAACGTCTGATCAAACTGAACCTGAGCCTCCAGTAAATACAAAGGGGAACATGTCCTCAAAGCATAAGATAATTTTGCAACTCCAGCACAAGTACGAAGAAGGAGGAGCTAACATTGACGATCATTGAGTTTATGGATTGCCTCCATTAAAGAGATGGTTTTAGAGACCCTTTTACAAAGCCAAATCCCGACAAAAACTTTCATCCAAACTAACTGATGAGACGAAAAGTGTATCCGTTTTAAGGGGTCATTTAAGCCCTAATTCGAGTAAATATGATCAAATATTGCCCTAAATCGTTCATTTTGTCATTTTAGGTACTTTTGAGAAGAATTCTGGAAAACATGCATATTTGGACGTTTTTGGAGCATAAAAGTGAAGAAAACGACAAAGTCTCAAAAGAAGCTGAATTCCTACCTGACGGCGTCAGAGTCACAAGGTGACGCCGTCAGCCAACGTTGACAAATGAGTGAAATCAGATTACACTAGACGTCCTAAGAAGAAAACAAGATGTTTTCACCTGACGGCGTCAGGTGTTACAAGATGTAGGTCGTCAGGTTATAAGCTAAAGAGTGACGGCCCAGAAGAATTTAAAGGGTGACGGCGTCAGAAGTAGATCTAGGCCATCCGAGAACCCTAATGACGGCGAGCTGACGGCGTCAGACTCTATAACCTGACGCCGTCAGAATGTAAAATCTATATATATTTTCCTAATTTTCATTCATTAGTGTGGAACTTTGTGGGGAACTTTTGGGATAAACCCTAAGACGATTTTAGCTGTATTTTCAAGGGTTTTTCACCCTTGAATCCTTCATGTTCAATTAAAGATAAGTCCTCACTTAAATTAATCAATATGTCTATGTGTTGGTTAATTATATCTTATGCTTGTCTTTCAATTAACATGCTAGGCTAGATTTTTCTTGTGTTTGCTTAGATCTAATGAAACCTAACTATTAATTATTGGTTGATTGGTGTGTTATTACTTTGTTGGGATGAATGTTTCATCAATGTTAGGCTTAAGAAAACTGGCAATACTCCTATATGGTAACATGCTTGAACGTCTTAAGAAACATGTAACTAAGGCATACTAGGTTATTAAGGTAGTATTTAACGCATGAGCCACTGTTTACAATCCCTATGATTATGTGTACGCATAGTTGTAGGAGGAGATAAGAGCTCATAGAATTGGGGAGATATGTATGCCACCCCATGAATTGTTAAGGAATACACCCGTCATCCACGCAAGTAATACATACACCAATTAACCGGTAAAAGATAGTTAGGGAGTAAGGAAGTCTAAGTAAACACATTTGTCTCTACATAAGTTTTCACAACCTTTTATTTTCTTGTTATTTTATTTTATAGCAATAGTAGTTTTTGGGTTAGTTGACTAGCAACTAATTCCGCCCACTCCTCCAAAACCCGAGATTTTACTTGCTTTTCATAAAATATAAAAACACAAAAATAATCTTCCTTCACCTTTAGACCTATTAGAGTAATTTTTTCTATCCTAACGAACACTATTCCCTGTGAGAGAACGATCAATCCCCCGTACTTACCAATACACTATACTACACTGACCAGGTACACTGCTTGGTGGGATTGCAAGCTTCTCAAGATCCCTTGAGAGGTAAAACCTGTTGCGTGGTAGCAATCCCGCGTTATCACTAACTGAACCACCAAGAAGTTCGACACCATTGAGTGGGCGAGAGAAATATTTATAGAAAAAACACCATCCGCCCTACTTCTAGGATCCTCCACAGGCCATAAGAGTTCAGTCTTATCAACATTCAAAAACAAACCATGATCCGGACCATCCGTCCTGATGATGTCAAGTGCCTTGGCAACCATAAGAGTATCTCCAACAATAGTACCATCATCAAGATACCAAGCCTGAAGAGTAAGCTCACAAGACTGATTAATAGACTGGACCAAAGGGTGCAAAGCTAGGGAAAACAAAAAAGGACTCAACGGATCCCTCTATTGGACCCCTTGACAAGACCAAAGGATAGAGTCATCATAATAAATCCTAGCAGCTCGGGCATAACAAAACTCTACCCAAGGAGAAATAGATGGGCAACGCACCCTAGCTTCCTGAAATAAGACGCTCCTATCAACAAGATTGAAAGCATTCTTAAAATCCACCAAAAGCATAGAAAACCTAACCTCTCGACAGCATGCAGAACAGCCTCACAACTAGGGGTGTTATCGGGTCGGGTTATCGGGGTTATCGGGTTTGTCGGGTCGGGTTGAGTCGGGTTTTGAGTTTTTAAAAAGTCACCCGCAACCCGACCCGATAAGTAATCGGGTTATCGGGTTCAGGTGGGATTCGGGTCGGGTTATGTCAGGTCGGGTGATTCGGGTTATCGGGTGACCCGATTAAGTAACAGTAAGTAAAATACATGAAGTACTTATACAACTTTTAAGCAATGTACACATATTTCATTTGAACACAACACAAGCTTATTATACATGCACTTCTCAATACTAAAATGGTACAACCTATCTAAACTTTGTTCAATGGAGTATACCATTTGAACCCAACACCACCTTATTAGAAACGGATTTTCATAACTGGAAGATACGACAAGAAAACAATAGACATTAAAGAGACTGCATACAATAACAATCTGAACAATAATTTTTGACTATTAATTAGGACAGTTTATGGTGTGTTGTAGCATTACAGAACCCATTTAAACTTCAAGACTCGAAGGCCAGCCTGAGGTTCACAACTTGATAAATAATTCCAACAACTTGATTACTAATTATGACCATAAAAATTCCAACAACTAAACTAAATTGATACTAAACAGACTACTAAAGAGACATTGGGCTCTAAAAAGTAAAAATTAAAAAAGCAATAAGTGATTGTCGGGTCTTATCGGGTTGACCCGATAACCCGATAACATTATTTTTTCAACCCTAACCCGACCCGATAACACTATCGGGTTATCGGGTTCGGGTCAAAACAACCCGACTAGATTTTTTGACCCGATTAGACCCGACCCGATTAGCCTTATCGGGTTCGGGTTCGGGTCGGGTCAACCCGACCCTACTGACACCCCTACTCACAACCACCAAGAACACCAACACCAAATTGAAAGTCCTGCAAGTGAGTATTATTATTATTATTATTATTATTATTATTATTATTATTATTATAGATTCCATGACCTCAAAGCTTATAGACTATAAACATTATTAAATATATATAAGTGTGAAGAATTCAACTATTTTTTATAATGCGCAAAAGGGTAACAAATGCAAGGTGTCGGTGAAGGTAATTAGGAGGGTGGATGTTGCCGATCAAACGAAGACTTGGTTTTGTTTCATATAATGCAAAGTGAGAATGGAAAAGATTATTATGATAGAATGAAAAAATCTTATTTGTTTACAATTTTACAAAGTAATGATTCATTATAAGACCTATTACATAAAAAAAATATCATTTTCATTTTTTAATCATCTTGTAATGAAATTAAAATATATAAAAGTCCATCATTAACACCATTAAATAAACTTATAATCATCAATTGACATTTTAGTCTTTTTCTTATCGATTTCATTCCGTCATATTATACCAACAAAAAATGATTAATAACGGTAATGCATCATTACTAGTGTTTGGTATGCATGAATCGAATTTGGAATAGAATAAATCATTAAGATAGAATTAAATTGTTTGTTTTGAATTTTGTAATAAAATGGTTTATTCATTAGTTCATTCCACTACGTTTGTAACCACCAATTTCATTACATAGCCACCCCTAGTTTTTCTTCATTGTATTACGACATGAAATCATATTTTTCTGTATTTCATTCCTTTCAAACGTTCATTGCATCGTACCAAACAACATGCATAAATGCTTAATTCCATTCTAATATAGTAACCAAATAGGTTAATGAAACAGTAATGACTCATTCAATTACTATGTTCATCCCATTACTTCGTCGATTACATTCCTTTATCAATCTATTATGTTTATTCAAACAGGCCCTACATCATTTATTTTATTACATCATTTGTTTAATTTATTTGACGTTTAATTCTGTCCTACCAAATGAACCAATAATCCCATTTGATATTTACTTAAGCTAAAGAAGATTGAGAATACTTTTGCATAGGGGTGGAAACGAGCCGAGCCGCTCGTGAAAAGCTCGGGATCGGATCGGTAAAAAGCTCGAACGAGCCGAGCCTAAACGAGCTCGAGCCCGAGCTCGAGCTTAAGTTTAGGCTCATTTAATAATCGAGCTCGAGCCCGAGCCCTATACAAAAAGCTCGAGTAGGCTCGCGAGCCTAAACGAGCCCTTGAAATATATACGTATATATATTGCCTATACGTATAAACGAGCTTAAAAGTAGTAAACGAGCTCGAGCCTTATGTAATAAACGAGCCGAGCTCCATTTGAACTTTGTTTTTTTTTAAACATAATATAAATTAGTCGAGCCCGAGCCGAGCTCGAGCTTGTGAAATTTTTCACGAGCCGAGCTCGAGCTCTAAATATAAGGCTCGAAACGAGCTCGAGCCCGAGCTCGAGCCTTATATATATAAACGAGCCGAGCTCGAGCTCTGGCAGGCTCGGGCTCAGCTCGGCTCGTTTTCACCCCTACAGTGAGTTTTGCATCTTGCGTGATGTGTCCGAGAAAGTGATATAATGAAACAACATCCAAATAATTTTGTTGGTTTATAACGTTTTAATAACTAACGATATTGCAAACTTCAGTTCTATAATCTACATGCACATCTGCACATCCTTTTGTTAATGGAACGTTTTGCTCATTTCAATTCTTTTATTTACGATTGCTTACTAAACATTTTACTAAAATAAACATAATCGCATATATATGGAAAAAAACATGAATACATTATTTTCTCTACATGGTTCCCTGTCTACAAAACCACTTTGACATTTTCACAATTAGTGCGTGAGAGAGAACAAGACTTCCCTAGACACACCAACCTATAATCAAATGCTTTGCCTCCTCTCTCTCTCTAGTTTCTCTCTCTACATATACATACACACTTGTCTGTATATATACATACACCACATCATACAACATACCCAAATCTTTTATAATCCTAGATACTGTCTTTTCAACTTATTGCCAAAAAAAAATATATGGAGCTTCATTTAGGACTTGCACTTTCTTCATCTTCTTCATCTGCATCTTCTTGTTCTTCACAATTTGATCTTAATGGTAACCACAGTTATGACTATGAATTTATTCATTATTCGAAGAAGCGAAAACATGGTAATGATGATGATAAACATGTTCCTCAAACGCTGCCTCTTCTTGTTTGGAATAGCTTTTGTAATGCAAACAAGTTTAGTGAAGAAGACCATGATGGTGATAATGAAGCTGAGTCGAATTCGATCTTCGTTCATCAAAGGTAACTAAAATTATACCTAAATATATATACTTTAGGGATGAAAAAAAAAAGGGAACCTTAAGTTTGGTTAGTGGTTTGTTTAATACTTAAATAAGTTGAATTCTTGTGCATAATCTACAGTTTCTTGAATTAGAATATCATAATTGTGTTTTTTTTGGTTAGCTGTTATTACTTTGTTTAGCAAAATGATGCTGAAAAGATCCAATATATCATATCTCTGGAGTCTTTGAAACTATTGATCAATGAATGAAATGCATGCATATCATGATGTGTATTTATTGTTCACTTGTATGTACATTTATGATTTATAAAAATGGTCCACTCGTATTTACCATGGATATATGATATCTTGTACAAAGTAATATGAGAAATTTTATAAGTTTGCCCACATGCAAAGAAGAAATATAATGAAATCATATGAATTTGCTTTAGGGAAGAAAAAAAAAAACCTAAGTTTGGTTTAGTGGTTTGTGATACTGCAAGTAGTTGAGAATTCTGGAGCATTAGAATTTCATAATTGTGTTTTTGGTTAATTACTATTTTGTTAGCAAAATGATGATAAAAAGATATGATCCGGTATATCTCTCTGGAGACTTTTAAACTATTGAAATTAATGAAATGCATGCATATCATGTCTGTTTATTATTCATTTGTATCTACATTTATGATTTATCAAAATGGTCCACACATATTTACCATGGTTATATATTTGAGAAAATTTATATGTTTACCCACAAAGAAGGAATATAATAGAATCATTTGAATTCCATTAACATAGATCTTTATATGGTGTCAGCAAGAATTTGGCAAAAATGGACATGAATTTATTTGCATAGTCACCAATCAAGTCACTTTTTTAACGAGTGGTCTTATGAGTTAATTTCACTTGATTTATAGGATCCTTGTTCCTGCTTATATTGCATAGTTTGAAATTGTAAAAATATATACATGTGTATCAGGTGTATGTCATAGGTGTGCTTACATTGCTTGTGATAAGTGTTCTTGCCTTAGTTTATGGATATATGGATTTCAATCTTTGTTTTTCTACGGGATCCAGTATTTGTTAATTAGAAGAATATTATTTTCATTAAATAATACTTATGACGTGTTTAATTACTTGTACCTCACGGTTGCCTTTAGAGCATCCACAATGGCAAAAGTCTTTCATGACTTTTTGCATTTAATGCAATCAATGCATACTACATTTAATACATATCATTTTGATGAAAGACTTGGAGTATACCAAGTCTTTCTAAGAAGCTTTTCAAAAAGCTTTTCATGCAATGCAAAAAAAGCCTTTCAAAAGACTTATCTAAATAGTGAAAAGCTATTCTTGTTTTTGCCATTGTGGATGCTCTAAAGTTTAGCAACTTTTTAGAGGAAATAAGCAAACATCGCAATTCTCGCATTGTTGTCTAAATACAGGGCATCCACTATAAGAGGTTTATAAAAAGGTCTAAAAACTATGAAAAGGTTTATCTTTTGTTTCAACCATAGTGAACTTGTGGTTTATATCTATGTGGCATGAAGAGGTCCAAGATCCTAGACCTTTTCATAATTTAATGCATGTGTTATGGTTGAACATTTGATATAATTATAAAAGGTTTATACATAGTGGTAATAGGTTTATAGTTTATAAATTAATGATTTGACATGTTATAAACCTATTTAAAAGGTCCACTATTGTGGATGCCCTTTTTGTTTTGAAAGAACATAAATGGTTAGTTAATAAAGACTCTACAATAACCATTTAAAACAATGGCTGCATCCTATACAAACAAACTTTTGAGCACTAAACACATGTTTTTGAATTCCCGACCACTAGTTTAATACGAAGTATAATCATCTAAAAACGTACAGAAATGAGATTTGAACTTACAACCGCTAGATTATGCAGTAACTAAAATTTAGTGTGTTGCTATTGTATTATTAGAAATGATGGTGGAGTCATCGGGTGGCCGCCAGTGAAACTATGTAGGAGGAAGAGTCTTTGCCACTCAAAACTCAGCAACAAAGATGGTGATAATGGGTCAAAGTCGATGTACGTTAAAGTTCATATGGAAGGCATAGGGATTGCAAGAAAGGTTGACGTTAGCCTACACAACTCCTACCAAACTTTTGTGCATACATTAGCCAACATGTTTGGAAAATGTAAGTCTTGATGTATTCTACAACCTATTGAACTGATTAATGCATTGCAATCAATATCTACTATTTTTCATTCATTATACACCATGTCTTTTGACTAAGAAGGGTAGGAGAAATTAACTTTGAGTTCAATTAGTACAATAATGTTTCCTATATGTAAACATTAAAAAACCATAACCATAGTACAAATGTTACAAACATGAACATGATACATAGATTGTAAATTGTGTTACAATATAAGAGACAAAAATAATAAATTGACCTTAAAAGCTAAAGTTATTTTTAATAAAAGTTTGTTTCGAAAAACAGGTTATGAAGATGTAATACTCACTTACCAAGACAAAGAAGGAGACTGGTTGCTTGCTGGAGATGTTCCTTGGGGGTAAATTTACTAATGTCCTTTCATTTGGCTTCATTTCATTTGATCTGTATATTAGGACCATGTCGTTTCTAACAGATTGTTATATATTTCTTTATTTATTGTTGTGGCAGATCGTTTGTCAAGACAGTTCAACGTTTAAAGTTGCTGAGGAACTAATGGATTATGGATTAACAGTTGATTGTTGGACCTGACCTTTTAGTTTTTGGGGTGGTGGCTAGAGTCAAGAAGTTGGGAGCTAGGGTTTTGTTTTGTTTCAACGATCGATTAGTATCTACATATTGTAATGTTATTAAATGAACAATAATTTTTACATAAATACAGACTTTTGAATAGTTTTGTATATATTTTGCATACATGTGATTTGTGAACATGACGCCTTTCTAGAGAGCATGTCTTAATGCAAGAAGACGATGAAAACCATCCAAAAAGTACGTTTATAAAATCTAATTGTGTGAATAAACACGAGATTTTTTCTAAAAAGAAAAAATCTGAAATTAAGTGTATTGTTAATTATATTGTTAAACATGCCTATGTTCATTTCCTTTAAACATTTTTTGGCGGTTGTTGTATGGTTCTTCTTAGATCAAACTATTTGTACAACCGTCAAGGTAACTTAATGACCAACGTTTGACGCTAATTTAATCATTCACACTGCGATGATTAAGATGAAACTGATTTGCTTTTACGCGGTCTTACTAATCTTGTGCATTGCTGATCACACTAAAAGATTTAGCATAGTGACCTCATGATGAAATGAAAACATGGTATACTTGCTTCGTTTAAACTTAAGAAAGTTACTATTAAATATGTTTATCATATGAGTATAAGTTCAAAAAATGATGAAATATGTTACTATAAAACGAGCATAAATTACTGCTCTCATGTAGTCATGTCATAAGATGATTATGTAATTTGCGACTTTGTGTCGTATGAACTAAGAATCGAAACCCAACCCATGATATCAACCTTTTAGCTTAGTGTATACTGTATACCAGCTTTATTGGGCTTCTTGCTAGGTTCTATGGGCTGTAGTCAAAGACTCAAAGCTGTGGATCTGGCTATCATGTTTCTCTTTAAGAGTGTTGCCAGAGAAAATATTTACATCTCTTATATTGGATTTTCAAAAAGTGACAGAAAAAATGTTGAATCATTAAAATTGTACTAGTGGAGGAACTCTATTTGATTGAACAATTGAAGTAAAAGTTAAGTTTCCATTGGTCAAACTTAAAAAAAATTATGACAAAAATTAAGTATAAATGTTGATTTTGTAAAAAAGAAACTATAATGAAGAGAGGGTAATAAATGAAAATTAAGTGATTCAATTTTAAATAAATTATAAACTTTATCACTTTTAATAACTTTTAAATTTAACAAATACTAATCCGTATCTTTATTATTTTTTTTAAAAAAAAACAACTAATATATTATTGTTATTTATAAATATTTAATCATTATAGATTAAACTAATGTATATGCACGAGATTATAAATACCAAATGAAAACACAAGTTACCGTGATATGTAATTATATACAAGAAATTGTATATATACGAACGACTAATGTTATTTCTCTTTATTAGTCTAAGTAAGGATATTCGGAAAAGTTTTTTTACTATCCATGTTCAATAACAGCTCATGTTAATCATCTTTATAAGTTTAACTTGTGCGTACACATGTTTAAAAATTAAATACAACTACCATAATTATTAATAATCGATATGAATATATAATGAAAGAAATTATGTAAAACCTCGAACGTACACGGGTATTACAACTATATGGGTATTAAATGTTTTACACAATTTTATAGACAAATATGCATGGAGTTAAAAACTAATACGGCTAAAATTATTATTAGCGGGATAATAGATATCAAAATAAAAGCATGGATTATTATGATATGAAAATAAAAACACTTATAAAATTAATCACTATTATCATAATGAAAAATTTATGAAAATACATGTGCGTGCTGGGTGTATATCGATAGTTTTATTTAAAAATATTATTCTTTTATTTAAATCATGGCTATTGTAACTTTGTATTAACCCCGATATAATTTGTTTTTTAGCATCAGAGGTAAAAAATATTGATCTTTTAATGTGATTAGCAATGCACACGATTACTAAAAGTAAAACCTAATCAAAGATGGTCCCATTCCATGAATTTCATGCCAGAGCCGATAACAATTCGTCTTGTTACATTGATTAACGTGTCATTGCCGACTTAGGTTATGTTTGACGAAGATAACAATAAGGAGAAGCAGTAGCAGTAAGTAGTAGCGGAAAGTAATAGCAGAAAGCAGTATCTGTTTGAGTTATTTAGTAACGTAGTTGTATAGTCATATTAGTAAGTAAAAACGCTAGTTACTCGTAAAAGCTATTAGAAGTAGCATCTTAATTTGAAGCGTTTAGAAAAAATAGGAATGCTAATTGCTTGTGTCTAAACAACTATTTTGTGCAAAAAAGCTAACTGCTAATACCAGTTGCTAATTGCTTCAAAACGCTCCTAAACGCTTGCAACTTGCAGGCATACTCTCATTAACAGAATTAACAAAGCAAAGCAATTCGAATGATGATTTGATTCGGATATAGGCTTTAATACTAGAATCCACCATGAGAGTTCAAGTTTTAGCAAGTGATTCAAGCTTTATACTAGACTTAAGCTTAACTCTTTACTGAGACACGAATACATGATTGTATTACGGGCATGATAATTGTGTCAATTTTTTATAAAGAGAATTATTTTGCTCACAATTATTTTCAGAAGAAAAATAAAAAAAGAAAAACGCAAGATCGTGTAGGAATTTTTAAGTTGTTTACCTTAAATCCTACCGACAAAATCACCATATAATATACTACTTTTTCTTAAAAGTAACGAAACTTAAAAGTGCAGTAAAGAACAATGCAACATGATCCAATGGTCCCCCTCACGTGACGTCGAAAATAAAGTTCAATATTACGGTTTGGTATTACAGTAAGAGAAAACTAGTTATAATACCCGTGCACGCACGGGGTTTTCTAGAAAAATTTAATTATATATTATTATCGTTTAAAAACAGAAAATCTTATGTATATTTAAAAAAGTTAGAGTATCAACATGTGCGAAAGTAAGAAAAATAGTTAGCAGAAATTGTAAATATAACCGTGGCATCGACCTTGTATTTGATTCTTGAGCGTGTCTCCTTATAATGTTATTGGGCCAAAGGTTCTTTGATCACATAGGTTTACACACAAATCAAATTTATTTTAAATTTTTTGTTTACTATATGAATACATAAGAATTTACCCGTGAAAATTATGATATAAGTACAACTAATAAGTATGCATGAGTTTTTCATTATGTTTTAATATCAATTAATATTTTATAAAAATTTTATTGGATGAAATATTTAACTTTGTTTAGCTGACATAGATGATAATGTTGAGGTTGATGTTGTTGTTTAACTTTAACTATTGATATCATGTTGAATGTGCGAGTTTAGTAGCACATAATGAGCGTTGATGGAGTTAAAATATACTCCGTAAAGTTTTTTAAAAATATTTTTCCGGATATCTGTATATAAATTTTAAAAAATAATTACATGAGTCGTTATAAGTACAATCGCGTATATTTATTTTCATATCACAGTAACTCGTACTTACCATTTGATATTTATATTACCGTTAATAACAATTTAACTGTATTTAATATTCAAACCCGTGTACATATAGATTAAACTTTTAAATAGGATAACATGAGTACTTATTTATATTTAACGTACATAGTAAAAAGATATTTTAATAGATGAAAGTTTAAAACTAATATTTATTTTAAAAGCATTTAACGTATATTAAAACTAATTCGTACATTTATAAAATTTTGTAAGTTTAATGGATGAAAGTCTCAGACCAATACTAATACTCATGCAATTGTAAACAAAGTTCATATTATAAAGTGTAGGGGGTATAAAGTGTAAGGAGTTATTTGTTTATTATCTAAAGTTATCAAAAAAACATGGAGATTTATAATTTTACACTTAACTCCATATAATATATTAAAAATTCAACCACTAATGTTTTATTAATTACCCCCTCTTTTTTTTAAATTTTTATTTTCATAAATTTGACACCTATATTTTTATGTGTTTTTTTGCTTAATCGAATTCTCCACCAAATTTATTAAAGTTTGACCAAAATCAATTCAATTTTGACTTTTTATTAGCCAATCATATTGCTTGATTTCGCCTATGTGTCAAAATCGAGCATTTCTATTGGTCCAATTTTTTTTCCACTAAGATTGTTTTGTCAAAAAAACTCCGAAATGATGTAATTCTTTTATTATATAAAAGATTATCAAATAAAAATTAGAAAAAATACATGTTTTCTATTAGTTTTTTAAAAATTTTATTTGTCAAAGACAATGTTGTGAAGATTCTAATTTTCGTCTTAAAATTGTACGATTTTACGATACTACAAACTAACAGTTATCTAGATTCTACTTAGGATCTTAGAAGATTAACATATTATAAGATCTCGATCTTAATCATAAGATTTTAAGATATAATTCGATTCGATCTTACTTATCTCGAACCACAAAGTTAAGGGTTATGTTTATAGAATTTTAAAAGCAACATGTTGATCTTCTAAAATATTCTATATTCATATTTAGGACAACATCTCATGAAATGTTCAGATAATTTTGTGTTTACAAAAACTATTAAGAAAATGACATTTAAAGACATAAATTACTAATGAACTTTCAAACTTTTACCGAGTTAGATAACAAACCCTCTTATTACACCTTCTATGTAACAAAACTTGTTGTCTTGTGTAAAAGTTAGAAATGTGACTGGATGGCCAACCACGTCATACTATGTTACACAAAAGATTGATATTAAAGCGTAATACTTTGGTCCGGTCCGATTCATCATTTACTTCATATTTGATCTTCGATCTGATCCAATTTAATTTTACGCAAAACCGGCTTAGTCTGTCTTTGGTCGATCCAATCCGGTTTACATACCATGATCAACCTGGTGTAAATTTGACTTGACATATGTATAGTTAACGGGATAAGGTTATAAGCATACACAAGAATTTTTTATTTTTATTTTTAATTTTTTTAAAAATAATAATAAAAAATTAGCTTTAAAATATCTTTTATTTATTATCAATAGTGTACAATTAAAACATTATACCACCCTACTTAATACTCTCTCCGTCTCAAAATTATTGTCAGGAGACAAGAATTACAAAGTTTAATAAAAGTGGGGCCACTATAATTCTCAACCACTTAAATAGAATGTTCTCCCACTAAATTATCTTTTTCTTACTAAAAATGGAAAGTGGACAATTATTTTGAGACAACCATAAAAGGAAATATGGACAATAAATATGAGACGGATGGAGTATTCATACTTATCTGCGTACTATCACAGAATTTTAACATTTGTTTTTCTCCATTATATATTTTCATCTAAACCACGTGTAAAATTCTTATAAACAAAAAGGTAATTTTATCTCACAAACAAAACAGTGAGCCTTCTGAAGAACACACTAGACACGTATAAATCACAAATTATTTCTTCTAAATTAGTTGTACTATTTTTTAATTAAGAGAGATATGACTCTCACAGATGTGAATACAACCGGTAATGTTATCTCATAAACAAAACGGTGAGGCTTACTACGGGATTTTGTATATTTTTTTATGAGAAAAATTACTAGTCATATCTATATCAACCTGATAGGATCTTAAAAAATTAGGTACTAAAAAGTAGTATAGAAGAAATAATTTGTAGTAATTTATACGTGTCTTAGTTTAAGTGGTGTCGTACCGGTGATAGAAACGTAGACTCATAAGGCTGCCCACTAAGGGGCTGAGTAAATCGGTTGACACTTTCCCACGACCGAATTCGAAATCGGTCGACCCCCTAGTGGGGAAATCGGTCGCCGGGGTGAAAAACCAAATCGTTCGAGCTGATGACCGAATTGAAAACATGTAATATTGAATTTTTCGACCGTTGGTTTGTTGCTTTATTTAAAAAAAAAAAAAAAAACAACAACAACTTTACCACTTTTCATACTATAAATACTAAACATCATTCACACTTCTAAAACACACAATTTCAATCACAATACAAAAAAACTTCTCACCCATATTTACCAATGTCTATCGATTCTTACGAGCTATTGTTTGGTTCTTCATCTTCCGACGATGAAGAACTTATGAGTGACTTTGTGGAGTTTGCGGAGTATGCTTGGAACGCTTATCAACAAAGATATAGAAAGCCACGAGTTACACGAAGGCGCATACAAAGGGATCATGAGGGTGCTCATAATCGTTTAGTTGCAGCCTACTTTTCACCAAATCCGCAGTTCGACGAAAGAACATTCGCTCGGCGGTTCCGAATGAGCCGAGAACTATTCACCCGAATTGTTCAAGAAGTGACCGATTTTTCTCCTTACTTTCAACAAACTCTTGATGCAACGGGCGTACCTAGTATTAGCCCGTTGGTTAAGTGTACTGCGGCCATTCGTCAATTGGGATACGCGGCCGTTCCAGATTCTCTTGACGAGAATCTGGCTGTGGCCGCAACAACAGCCCGTACATGTCTCCGTCAGTTTTGCAATGTTATCATTAATTTATATGGTGAAGAGTATTTGCGAAAACCCACGTATTCTGACCTTGAAAGATTATATGCTCATCACGAGCATAAGCATGGGTTTCCTGGGATGATGGGAAGCATTGATTGTACAAGTTGGGAGTGGGAGAATTGCCCAAACGGTTTGAGAGGTCAATATGCTAGGGGTGATCACGGGCCACATCCATTCATTTCATTGGAAGCGGTCGCCTCCCAAGATTTATAGATTTGGCATGCGTTCTTTGGTGTCTCTGGTGCGAATAACGACGTAAACGTTTTACGTCGCTCACCTGTCTTCAATGATATCAGATCTGGGAAAGCAACAGACCTTGAATTCGAGGTTAACAATGTAGCATACAAAAGGGGATATTATCTTACTGACGGGATATATCCACAATGGTCGGTTCTTATTAAGTCCATTTCAAATCCTCCAACGGGTGATGAAAAAAGAATACTGTACAAGAGAAAGCATGAAGCAGCAAGGAAAGATGTGGAACGGACTTTTGGTGTGTTGAAGAAGAAATGGAAAATGCTTAAAGTTCCAGCTCGAGGACTGTACAAAAAGGATCTCCGAGATATTATGTATACATGTATCATATTACATAATATGATCATTCAACACAAGCAGCGGGCGATATGTCCTACATGGTTCCCAGAGGAAGCCCACCAACCACACGATCCCTTAAGAACATTTGAAGAATCTTTGCAAGTTACACAGGAGCTCGAGAACGCATCAACTCATATAGACTTAAAAGCTAATTTGGTCGAGCACATTTGGAGAAACCGTAGAAATCATCGGTTCCCTCATGACAATGAAGACGAAGATGTGGACGATGAGGACGAGGATGAAGAATTTCTTTGATTTCAGTTATTAATGTTGTTTCAGTTATTTTATGTTTAAGTTTTAATTTTTATATTGTAAACGTTTCAATTTCGTATCGCTTATGTAACGTTTCCGTTTATTAATAAAATGTGTGTTTGTGTTAAAAATGATTTTTTTTATTTAAAAAATAAATAAATAATAATGATGATGCAATATGGGTCACGTTAGTGAGGAGAGAGGTGAAAATGGGTTGAAGAGAGAGAATGCTGAGGTGGCAGCCGGAATGATGATGCAAATTAGGTCACGTTAGTGCTTAGCCTTAAAATGTGAGAGAAGGTGACCATTAAGTGTGAAATGTGAAAGAGTGAGATGAGATAAATAATGATATGATGATGAGGTCGAAGGCAATAAGGTGCAACCATTACCCCCGTCAAATAGTATCACATAGAACATCTAAATAAAAAATTAGAACATTTTTTATATTTAGAAAGCAAATTATCTCATTGTGGGTTAGGCAACCCCACAAAATAGTTAAATAAAGCAAAGTTGTACTTAGGACATGACATATACTACAAGGTTAGTTGTTTGCTACTGTAATTTATTCCCACTTAATTCTCTTTTGCCAATATCCTTTACGTAAAAGATGATGTTGCTATCGTCTTTGTAAGTGTTTCGTGATGAATGACTATAATCAATAAATAAATATTCTAAAATTGATTAGCTTTTTGAAGTATGAACTTTAATTGCCAACAAATGTATGAGAAACAGAGAAAGCATACTCTTGAGCATTTGTAAGGCCGCGAAACAAGTGTTACATTATAGGTGAAAAAGCAATTACAGGCGACAAATGTCCATTTTTAAAACAAGTGGAGATATGGCGTTACTTGCAATTTTAGGACCACAAAACAAGTCATGTTATATAAAAAATGTGGCCTAAATTATTATTGTTTTTAGAAGGGGGTTATTATATAAAAAATGTGGCCTAAGTGCGTATTTATTTAAAAAGATGAAAATGACGAGATTTTTAATGGTGACGGCTATGGTGGTGGTGCGCGGTGATGGGGTTAGAGGTTGAAGAAGAGTGATGATGTAAAAGAAGAGTGTTTGGCTCAATGTATAGATGTGAGTTTGAAAATATTTGTGTTGAAAGAGTTTGTTTATAAGTTTTTAATTGGATATAAATAGTAATGGTGGTGGTGAATGAGAGGTTGAAGAAGAGGAGTGTTTTTTTTTTTTTTTTTTTTTTAGTAAAGATGTTAGGGACTACCAGTGTAATTTTGTTAATCTTAGGCCTAAACCCAAGAATTTGAAATAGCTAAGGGACTAACGGCGTAATTTAGTCTCTTTTTTTCGAACAATGGTAATTCTTCTTATCAAAAGTCCACTAGTAACTAGTGAATCTGAAGAATAGGTACAAATAGTTTGTAGAGAGAAAAGCTTAATGTAGATCACAATTTTTTTTAAAGATATAATGGAGTAAAATTCAAATGCATACTCTTATTTTGGTGCATACCAAGGGTCAAATTCCCACCAAGGGATTAACCTAAGATTAAATGGGAAACATAAGTCCATGTCTTTTTTTCTTCCTTTTTCCTTATCTTTTTAATTATTATTTTTTTTTTCTTTCTTTCCTTTTTATTTCTTTTCTTTCACGCTAGATTGCTTTTTTTTTTTTTTTTTTTTTTTTTTTTTTTTTTTTTTTTTTTTTTTTTTTTTTTTTTTTTTTTTTTTTTTTTTTTTTTTTTTTTTTTTTTTTTTCTTTTTTTTAAACGTTTTTTTTCCTTTTAATCCACTTTTTTTTCGCTTTAATACATTTTCGTCATTTTTAATACGTTTTCGTCCGTTATTTTACGTTTTTGTCTGTTTTCGTACGTTTTCGCCCGTTTTCATATATTTTCGCCCGTTTTCTTACGTTTTCGCCCGTTTTCATACGTTTTCATCTGCTTTCTTACGTTTTCGCCCGTTAACGTCTGTTTTCATATGTTTTCTTACATTTTCATTCGTTTTCATACGTTTTCGTCCGTTTTCATACGTTTTCGTCCGTTTTAATACATTTTCGTCCGTTTTCTTTCGTTTTCGTCTATTTTTCATGCGTCTTCATCCGTTTTCAGACGTGTTTTTACGCTTTCATACGTTTTCGTTCATTTTCTTACATATTCGTCCGTTTTCTTACGTTTTCATTCGTTTTCATACGTTTTTGTTCGTTTTCATCCGTTTTCTTTTGTTTTCGTCCATTTTTCAAACGTTTTTGTCCTTTTCATACATGTTTTTACGCTTTCATAAGTTTTCTTCCGTTTTCATACATTTTCGTTCGTCTTCTTACGTTTTCGTCCGTTTTTTCATTCGTTTTCGTCTGTTTTTAAATATTTTTTGCAATTTTTAGTCGTTTTCATATGTTTCTTAATATCACAAGTGAAATATTCTGAATATCACAAATTATATTCTGTATCACAAGTGATATTCTGTATATCACAAGTGATTTTATGTGATATGCAAAATATCACAAGTGATACTATGAGTACTATAAATTATATTATAGATATTATAAGTAATATTATGTGATATTCAAAGTATCACAAGTGATATTCTGAATATCATAAGTGATTTTCTGTATTTGACAAGTGATTTTCAACAAATGTTTTCTAACATGAAAATCACAAGTGATATTTAGAATATCACCATTGATATTCAGAAAAACACAAGTGATATTCTGAATATCAATTGTGATATTCGGAAACGTATAAAAACGGACAAATACATAAAAAAATAGACAAATACACATGAAACCGGACGAAGTATGAAAACGGACGAAGTATGAAAACGGACGAAGTATGAAAACGGATGAAAACGGACGAAAACTTAAGAAAATCACAAATGCTATTCAGAATATCACAAGTGATATTCTAGATATCACTGAATATCACTTGTGATATTCAGAAATGTAAGAAAATGTAAGAAAACGGACGAATACGTATGAAAACAGACAAAAACGTATGAAAGCGTAAAAACACGTATGAAAACGGACAATAACGTATAAAAAATGGACGAAAATGAAAGATTACGGATGAAAACGTTTCTGAATATCACAATTGATATTCAGAATATCATTTGTGCTTTTCTGAATATCAATGGTGATATTCTAAATATCAATTGTGATTTTCGGAATATCTATCATTTGTGATTTTCTGAATATCACTTGTGACTTTCATGTTACAAACATTTGTTGAATATCACTTGCCAAATTCAGAAAATCACTTATGATA
>LBNU01006967.1:90512-107024 GCA_014162995.1 Artemisia annua
GGACGAAAATGTATGAAAGTGGACAAAAACGTATGAAAACGTGCGAAAACGTAAGAAAACGGGCGAAAACGTATGAAA
The DNA here is from genome assembly GCA_014162995.1 of Artemisia annua. Classification (NCBI taxonomy): domain Eukaryota; kingdom Viridiplantae; phylum Streptophyta; class Magnoliopsida; order Asterales; family Asteraceae; genus Artemisia; species Artemisia annua. The sequence continues at coordinate 90,591 of LBNU01006967.1, forward strand.
ACGGACGAAAACGTATTAAAGCAGACGAAAATGTATGAAAGCGAAAAAAACGTTTATTAGGAAAAAAAACATGGATTAAAAAAAAGAAAGAAAAGAAAGAAAAAAAAAACGTCTAAAAAGACAAAAGAAAAAAGAAACAAAAAAGAAAGAACAAAAAAGAACCCAAAAAAAAATGGATTAAGCGTGAAAAGAAAGAAAAAAAAAAGAGAAAAAAAAAGAAAATGAATAATAAAAAAGACAAAGCAAAAGGGGGAAAAAACATGGACTTATGTTTCCCATTTAATCTTAGGTTAATCCCCACCACTAGATTAAACTAGATGGATGGTGGAGATTTGTCCCTTGATATGTACTAAAATTAGAGTATGCAAAATAAAGTGCCTCAGATATAATGAGCATTTTATTTTATATTTTTTTTTTATTTTTTATTTTTTATTTTTTTTTATCAAACTAAAAAACCTTCTTTCAACATTCTTTTTGAAAGTTAGATATCTCAAAAATCGTTACTCGTTACGCGAAACGAATCATATCTCACGACGAGAATTAAATCATTTTTCTATAAAAGAGAACTTCTATATACTTTTGACGAACCAAAATTTTTTTTGTCAGTCTTGAAATTTACGTCTTGAAAAATCGCACGTGATTTCTATAATCAGAGTTGATTTGTTATTTTAAAAATCACATGTAATTTATGAAATCATATGTGATTTTTTAAATTACACGTGAATTTTAAAAGAATAAATCACATGAGATTTTTAGGGTTCGTATGGTAGGACGAAATGAAATAACATTTAAATGGAATAGACAACGTAATAGAGTAAATGATGTAATGGAATAACTCATTACTATTAATAATTATGTTTGGTTGGTACAACATAATGTAATGTAATCAATAGAAAAAATAAATTACCCTATTTATGAAAGAATTTTTTATAATATAATTGGTATTTAAAAAATAGAACTTTTTTTTTTAGTATAATGAGTATTTAAAAAATAGGTTTTTATGTAATTTGATTCCATTATAAGACGAAAAAAAAGGAGAGAAGGTCTCTAATGAATCAAAATGATGATATTTGATTTAATGAGTTATTCCATGTGATTAGTCATTGCATTTCATAATAGTAAACAAACATGTTTTCTTCATTACACCGTAATGATTTTTTCCATTCTCACATTCATTACAACGTACCAAACACTATGTTAGAGCATAAATGTCAGCATTAAAAAAATTCAAAAAATGAAAGTTCGTTGAAAGTATATCGAAGTGTCCGCCAACTAAAAGATAAAAAAAAAATCTCGTTGCGATGGTGTATTTTTATTTTTCGCTTAACAATTTAACGTTTGCAAAATATATATATATATATTTTAAATAAGATGGAAGTTGATTTTTTTTTTTTTTTTTTTTTTTTTTTTTTTNTTAACTGCAAAATTTATTAGATAAAACTAGTAAGGAGCTAGAAAAGAAAACATTACAAAATAGCAAGAGACGGATTTTGCATCCAAGTTACTCAATTGAACTTGGATTTACATCGATTAGAAACCCAAGTATAAAAATGAGATTGAAAATCTTGAGAAGATATACCCCACCATCGTCTAACCTTAGATAACTTCTCGGGCCATGGAACACGAAAACAGGGGGTGGGCCAACGACTCAACTTCCTCTTCACAAATAGGACACATAATACAACCTGGTAGGCAGTTTATCATTTTGAACTTTCAAAGCAAACAAGTTAATTTTAATTGGAACCACCTTCACTCATCTCGTAGGTAACATATCCGAGCTTATCAAAGAATCATTGACATTACGAACCGACTTAACGGAGGAAATCACCTGTACCCGATAAAGGCCAAATCCACCGATCGTGCATTTGGGTCAAATTTAATAATGCTAGACGACTTCCCAGCTCATGATGCTGCTCACTCTCGACCCCTCCCCTTGGCAGACGACGAAAAGAAGAATTAACAGAAGCATACCTTAATTTATCCGCAATAGAAATCTGCTTACACGTTTCCAAAGAATATAATCTCGGAAATCGACACTTCAAAGACGAATCACCCATCCAAACTTCTTACTAAAATAAAGTATCCCCACCATTCCCCACCTTTTTCTACATTACCCAATAAGATCTATCCTTTTATTTTTTAGAACTTCGACTTCCTTGATAATATCAATCCAAAGAGACCGTCTTGACGTTGGTCTAGGACATTCAAGGGCCCCACGAACACCATGAATACACCTCGCCCACAATGAAAAATCTTGAGATATAAACGCCAGACCCATTTAAATAAGAGAGCCCGATTTAGTGCGAAAAAACTAGAAACCCCCAACACTGCTTTCTTCTTTGAGACCAAAACTTTATTCCAACATACCCGCCCTATTTTCCTATCCTTACCATCAGTCCCATTAAAAAATACTCCCTCCGTCCCAAAATATAAGTCCATTTTTTATTTTTCAAAGTCTTTTTACTCTAATTTTGACTTTAATTATTTTTCTTGTGTTATATAATACTTGATGAAAAGTATATCAATGAACATGCATTTAACACACAAGTCTATCTATATATTTTGCATCAAGTATTATATAACACGAAAAAAAATAATTAAGGTCAAAGTTAGAGTAAAAAGAGTTTGAAAAAGTCAAAATGAACTTATATTTTGAGACAGAGGGAGCATGCGATATATGTTGATCTAATCTTAGTTTGTAGAAGTTGGATTAAAATCACATATCCATTCTACCCGGTTAGAATGTATTTTATTCTTCTATTTGCGATCTAAGAATGATAAAAAATTATGATGTCATTTCATATGGTGTCTTTACGAAGAAATTTCGAGTCAAAGCACACACTATTGATGTCATCTCAATCACACATTGGACAACTCCATGATTGAATCCTTAACGAGTCTTCTCATTTACGTTGGGCGTGATGCATTTTAAAGTATTCAATAGTACATTCACAATAGTCTATGAAATTGAAAGGGGCGGATTAGTAAGCAGGGAAAATTAGGTTAATAAGCTGAGTTTATTGCCATATATATTTGAACCAAATGCACCATAATAGTTTTTTTTATAATTGTTACCGATCACAACAAAATTTGATAACATCAAATACTTAAATGTGAAGCTAGATACATAAAAAGAAAAAAAAGAAAAAAAAAAAAAAAAAAGAACAAAAAAAGAAGAAGAAAGACATAGTGTTTATCGATTGAACCATTAAATATTAGATGCCATTTGATGTTGTTGCCCATCCATTATTTAGTTAAAATTAAATAATAGACACTAAGTTGCGGACCATCTTTTTACTCTAAGTTAAGTGCCCTTCTAGTCACCACATTACTTAAAACATATATAATTAAACCTCAATTGAGTCAATTTACTTGTTAAAGCCTTTATCATATCTATTTCTTAAATTGAAAGGCCAATTTAGATAAGTTCTACCGTTCTGAGTACCTTTCATAGTTGTAGAATGGAGACAACACTAACTTGTTAAGAAAACAAGTATAACAGGATTTAAGTCATTTACGAAATTAACTTGCACCCTAACTTTGGTTATAGATTTATAGTTACATAAAAGTTTTGTGTATATGGGGACTATTTGAGGTTAATCATAAGAGAGTTTTAGATCGATCTCCTAGTTAGCTTCATCCATGAATTAACCACCAAATCACCAATGCTCCCACTTTTTTCCTAAAATTCTATAGAGATACAACAACAACAACAACAATACTCAGTCCTGTATGCACGAGGTATGGAAGAGCTGTAGTGTAGATAGATCATACCCTTACTTTAGAGTAAATCCGAGCGTATGGAGACTGATTCCAAAAATACATCCGACAAGTGTACATGAATGGGAGAAAGGGTTCAAGAAAGTGATCATGTAGCGAAGCAAGAAAATGAGAATAATTAAAGCATATAAATCCTACCATAGCAAAGCAAATGATCATACACGACATGGAAAACATAGCAAAGAATATAAATAACACCTGGAAGCAAAGCATATGAAAGCATAGAAGCAAATAAATATGCAACACAAAGAAAGCAAAACATATAATATAAAGAACAAGAATAGGAGAAAGGGGGGCAATAACATATTTTTCTTCCCTTTCTACCAATCTGGATACCATATCTTCTCAAAACACTGATCAACAATATGTTCATCCTGATCACAATTTGTACAAAGCCCAAAACCCTTAGGATCATGCCTTGGATCACCTTTCCCATTTCTACTATCCCTTTTCACATTCTTACCTTGATTCATGTTAACAAAGAAAGCCATGGGATCAGCCACATTGGTTGTTACTTGTTTATGCTTTTCAACTTGTTGTATTATATAATAAGCCTTGTTCACATTGGGTAAAGGGTCCATAACTAGTATTTGGTTTCTCACAGATTCATAATCATCATTCAACTTCATAAGAAACTGTACCAACTTTGATCTCCTTCAATCTCCAAAAACTTATCAACTATGTTACATGTACATTCCTGCATTTTTCCACAAGAACACATAGGGACTCTATTCAAGTTATGCAACTCATCCCAACATTTCTTAAGCTTGTTAAAATAAGCAGCAACGGACAAATTACCCTAACTCACATTATTCAATTCCCTTTGAAGCTGATAAATGAGTGGTTCATTACTCTGACCATATCCCTCAGCCAATTCTTTCCACAATTCAAAAGCAAATTGTGCATACAAAAATGCTTCAGATAACTCTGCTACCATGGAATTCAATAACCAACAAGTGACCATATAGTCACATCTAATCCACTCTCACCATCATTCACGGCTCCACCCCAAGAAATTGGTTCCGTTAAATGGTGAATTAGTAAGTACCATACCAGGATGATCAGAATTCCCAATATACAGTGGATCATTGATTGAATTAGCAACACTATTAACATTCAAATTAACACCATTCGTACTGGAATTAGGATCATAATTCACCATTTTCACTATTTGTGAACAATCTTAACCGAATTAACAAACAATTAATGATCAAAACCCTAATTACGCAACGCAAATGTTCTAACACTCGAATCTGTTCAATTATCCCAATCCAAAATAGAATTGAAACAAAACAAAACCAATAGAATCGATCAATTTGTGTTAAAGAACATGAAGCATGAAAAATTAAGGCAAAACTGACCTAAAATAGAGCATAGCGTGCTCTAATACCATATGAGCGGAACAATATTTGAGAGAAAATGATTATGATTTCTTGAGTTTAAATGATTACATCTAACCATTCATAAAGAGGGAAAAACTATTCAAACAACAAACTATTTACAACATGGTCACTTTTAATTATTTACAAAAAGGTCCTTCGACTTGTAATAATCTTCAAACTTTCAATCGGATTTCTAATATAATTAAGGGAAATTTTTTAGTTGGGTTGAGTGGTTCTCAAATCCTCCTGATGGTGTCGTATATATTTTGCAATTTTGCATTTCAAACTTCTTGCTGGTTTAAATGTCATAACCCCGACAAGAGAATAACAAAAGTGAAAATATTTGTTTTAGACTTGTATTCAGTTTTGAACAATGATATGTATCTTATGAAGAACCAGCAAGAAGGTAAGAAAAAGGTACATAACATTAGCACAAGCAAGTTTGGGATCCGAGATTCCACTCAATCCAAATAGTTCTTGACTTTCTAATCCTATGGATAATCCAACTACGAGATAAAACTCTAACTTCTTCTCCAAGTGCGTCTTTTTTATGCTTCGGACCGAAATAAACTTTTTCCAGATGCCTCCAAATAATCCACATGTTGTTTGAATCACATCGAAGCTTGTCTATTTTGGGTGAACACTGAAACATCTCTCCACATTATGGGGTGTGGTGATAATCTTAGATATTTGATTAAATCGTGTATAATTTATTTTTCAATTAAAACATTTCGACCTTTATTGCTTAGGTTTCACAAAATCTCTATTGAAATAAGACAATTAAAACACTTTCTAGGCACATAGACAAAGCAAAACAAAGAGAATTGTGTGTTTTCGTGAATGTCAAATGAGACCCAAAACATGTTATTAAACAATTGGCAATTTGTAGTTAAAAGCGGTTGGATCCCAATAGTTGCGTCGGTTGGTTTTTGGGGGAAATCGGGTAATTGATTTGGAGCATTAACAAGGAGCGATGCCCCTTAACCCTGTATGGGGGCGCAAGCCCCTTGATCCTTTCTTTTTTGTCGTGCTTGAAAACATATTAACTCAAACGAGTGCGTACTTCGTACTTCTTTTATTCATATCCGAGTTTAATATAAAATTACATTGATCTCTATTAAATCACAATTAAATAAAATAACATGCGAGACTAAAATCACCAACACATTATAGCAAACCGCATAAAATAAAGTAGCATTCAAGGCAGCCACAACATACTTACATGCACACAAATGCAATCACAGATAATTACATATTGCAATTAAATATTACCAGAGTTCGATTAATTAAATAATGAATCGTGGTTTATTTTGTCATCCAGTTGAGTGAATAATATATTTTTGCGAAAGTAGAAAGTCGATACATAACTTGCATAAAAAACAAAAGATACATGCACACAGCTACTCTTATTTATTTATTTATTTCTTATAATTTTCCCCTTTTATTCATTAAACATATGCATATATGCATGTTTTATTCGCTAACTTTTTTTAAGAAACTCAACGAATCAACAAAGTTACTAGATACCCAACAACAGCAACATGCATAAACTTCACGCTTCACAATTTCACATCCATTACATTACATCATTCATACAAAGTCTTAATTTATTTCCTATACTCTCGTCACTAACCATGCATTGCTTCAGGGTTATCACTTTATCATCGCAAATGTTTAGTTGACCAGATTAAACAAGATTTTAAAGAAATAGGTACTAGTTTCAATCTAAACCACCTAATGAAAGTCGTTGATTGCCTAAGGCTAAATGTGTTGTTTGTTTATTAAGAGGCTTTGAACCTGAATCTGACTCGCACATCTAAATCTTAATCTGAGACGAAAATGTCTGAATGTGAATCAAATATTGTTTTTATTTGTATTTATTCATTTATTTATTTTAAAAAAACGTCTAAATATCTCTTAGTTCAACTAGAGGAATATAATTAAGATGCTCATTCCATGTATGATCCGTTTAGATGTTTTTTACCTCTGTCTGCCTCTGAATGAAAAATAAAAAAAACAAACACACTTAATACCTAAAAACTCTAACTGGTCTATTAAAAGGCTATTAAGACTTAAATAAAAAAGAGAGAGAGAGAGACAAAAAAAAAAANATAAGTAACTCGGCATCTAAAAAGATGCACGAAGTCCGAATTTTCCAACATATCTAAAACCTACATGAGAAAGTCTCCCCCTCCTATATAACTCCTCCATTTCTCAGCCATTGTCTCCCAACCACACCAACAACATCATCCTCATACAATGATACAACAATACGAGATGATAGCAAACTACACTGATTATGAACATCCATCTACATTTATTTCATTCCCAAACAACATCCCATCTTCTCTAGACTCCTTAACAAACCTTCCATATTACCATCAACATCATACTTATCAAATACCCGTTGTTGATTTTTCTCAACAATCATCTTCTCTAAGTTGCAACACCTCGAGCACTTCAGATGACGCCGAAGAGAACCACATGAGTGTCATCAACCAAAGGAAGCAAAGGAGGATGGTATCTAATAGGGAATCGGCTCGGAGGTCTAGGATGAGGAAACAAAGACAACTTGACGAGCTATGCACACAAGTACTTAGGCTCAGGAACGAGAACCATGGACTTATGAACAAGCTTAACGAGTTTTCTGAAAGTCATCATCAAGTGGTTCAAGAAAACGATAGGCTCAAGAAAGAAACCATGGAGCTAAAACACTTGCTTAATGAAGCACAACTCGCGACCACTTACATCAACCTTAAAGATCTTCAAGAAGATGCTCATGCAAAAAAATAAACCTGTCCCACCAACTAGTTTTTTGTTTAACTCTTACTATTAATATTGGGAAAATAATGTGTCGGTTTTATTTGCTAGGTTGGTTTTTTTAACCCTAGTATTTGTCATATTTGAGCCAACTAATGAACGGGTTAATTACACAAAACCCCGAGACATCATGTAACATCAGAAACTTGTTTTGTATCTTTTATATCTATACTTTTTGGTTCAAGTTATCGGACGTAAGTAAGATTTTGTCATATCAAAGTCACAAAAGGGCATTTGATCAAGCCTTTTTGTTGAACGGCGATGATTTATGGTATAAAACTAGTAAGTTGCTAGGACAAAGTTACAACGAATACAATTACAATTAAATGGAACAAGTCACTTTAGGGGTTGTGATTCATTCAAGCCAATTTAAACTAATGCTTTTGCTTCTATGGGCGATCCAAAGATATGCAAGAGTCTTGATTTCTTCTACGAGAGTATCTTTCCGAGGTGTTAAATCTGATCTAGCATTATCAAGGCATATTTGCTTACCTACTAGGTTGAACATTTCTAAACGTGGTATGGACATCGTATCTATTTCATGTCCCATTTGTGGTTTGGCGGTGGAATCGGTTAGTCATATTTTCTTCGTCTGCCAAATTGCTAGAGAGGTTTTTCATAAAGTTTGTAACCGGTGGGATATTATTTTTACGGAGCTTTCTTCATATGAGGAATGGTTAGAGTGGCTTTTGAATCTTCGTCTTCACTCTAAGTACAAAAAGTTGTTCGAAGGAGTTTGCTATATTATGTGGTGGGCTATATGGAATTTCCGCAATAAGAGCATCTTTGGTTCCATTCTTCCTTCGAAGGCGTCTCTCTTTGAAGAAATTGTCTCCCGTTGCTTTCATTGGTGTAGATATAGATGTAAAGCTTCTTTTAGTTGGATAGATTGGTTTAAAAACCCTAATCTTGTTATCTTGTAAGCTCCTAGCTCCTTGCTAGTCTTTTAATAATCAACCGCCGTTCAAAAAAATAAAAATAAAATCAAGGCATATATTTAGGTGTACCTTCATCATAAAAATTTTCTTAAAAAACTTTGATTAGAGTAATAGCTTAAAAAATAAAATCACTACAAGAAAATTGACTTTTAGTGAATGTGGTTATAATGATATATAAAAAAAATATCATTAAATCTACTTTTTAGTTCCATTTTTTAAAAAATGTGGGCAAAATGTCAAACTTTTGAGATTTAATGACATTTTTTGTGAAAATATGTATATGTGTCATGAAAGACAAAAAAGTTATTTTTACACTTTATTGTATCGTTATAATTAGACTTTTATCTACACGTTTTAAGTGCAGGAAATACATCCAAAAAATTAATGAAATCTTTTTCTAACTTTTATTGATATTTCTATACTTTTTCCGATATATATATATTTTTTTTTTTGACTTTTAAAAGACATTTTTTTTGTCATTATAAGACAATTTCTTGTAGTGAATTGCAAACATACACATGCATCATACCTTTTCGATTCCTAGATCACTGACTCAATCAAGAGTTAAACCACAATTCATTTATTGATAAATGACACCTATGATATATATATGCTTTTATTAAATATGCTTGTGTCATATACAGTATCGATATATCATATCTCTATGGTACATATAAATTCGCAAATATATTCAATATCTGATAGCTTTTTGCTGATATCGTATTGATACGTGATGCCATCACATTTCTCCATCAATGATTCGATCGGGTGTGCCTAACGATGCTCAAAACCTGGTAACACTGAACAAAATACTAAGAAGAATCACGAGAATCATCTAAAGATATTCGTTACTTTGTTCTACAAGTGATGCTCAAATACTATTGTCATTTGTCAACAAGGGGTCCCTTTTAGGAAACAGGAAAGGACATCGACAATAATATGAGGGGGAATCATAGATAAAGAAAGATGTCGATCATGAAATAGATGTGGTTTAAAATGTTACATTTGTGTATTCAATTCGTAGTATTATGTATATTGGTGTTACTAAATATAGTATGTTCTTGTCTTTAAATATATATATACACACGTATATATAGTTTTCAAACTACATCGATCTTAACCCATTTATCAACCTATTATGCAATAATTTTTTTTTTTTTTTTTTTTTTTTAACATTTTTTTGAACGCCGGCTTTTATATAAAACTAGCAAAAGCTAGAAATAATTACAAGGCATCTATAGTTGCTAAAGGGTTTCAACCAACCTACCAAACTAATCTTAAAATTAGGGTTTCTAGATGAAATCCATAAAAACGATTAAGAAACAATACTATCCCAAAGCACTGCTTTCTTGTGGGGAGGATTAGAAAAACCAACTGATCGCGAAAACTCCATATAAAGCACATAAGAATACCTCCCACTCCATCAAGAAACACTCGCGCTTTACTAGAGAGGGACGAAGATTCTAACCACATGAACCACTCCGAAATGTTCTCACAAAAAGGAATGTCAAGCTCCCACCATCTAGCCAACAAAGCCCAGAAGTCTTTGGCCATCTCACATGAAAAGAAGAAGTGATTAACCAATCATCCATAAGCACATATATACTAATTAATATTCCAATAGGTTAATCAATATGTTAACTTTCTTTTAACATAATGTTAACTTATCATCCATACGCACTTAATTTTAACCCTAAACCAATACGAACATAGTAAACAATATATACTAAAATTCCAATAGGTTGATGCATAGACACATATTTACTAATATTCTAGGAAGCACGGAGACACCTAAAAACTCGGAGTGGCAGTGTTGGACACGTGTCGGACACGGACACGCCTCGGACACGGCTCAGACACGTGCCCGACACGCATGTGCCGTGTCCCACATGCGATTTGATATGGACACGATTTTGGACACGGGTAGGACACGGTTTTGGACACGGATGGGTCAAACAGGACACATATTTTCTTTCTTTCTTTTTCTTTTTCTTTTTTTTTTTACTTATAGAAAAAATTTAACATAAAGACATAAAGTCTTCTCTCTCCTCGTGACCCAAGACCAAACTTCATAGATCTCTCTTTCTCTCTCTTCGATTCTATGTCTTCAATCTTCACCATCAGGTATTTACTTCTAAATTCTAATATATTTTCTCTAATTTGAATCTATTTGTCTCTTCAATCTTCACATCTCTCTAATTGAGGAATTAGGGTTTCGAATTTTGATTTGGGAATTAGGGATTTTAATTGAGGAATGATTGCATGAAGTATTGAGGGTCTGAGATTGAATGTGAAATTGGGTGTTTGATTACCTTGTTAATGTTATCAGTGATAGGTCGAAACAATCCAAGACCAGTAGTGAGGTCGACATCTTTTTTTGAGTTTATGAATATAATGGTTGAATGTGAAAATGGTTTTATGAGTTTTATGAATTCTAATGAAAAAACAAGATTATCCATATTATGTTAGGACTTAGGAGCAGATTTTTTTTATTAACAGTATATGTTCCATTATTTTTTATTTTAACTGTTGAATCTTTATTGATTGATAGTTGTATTGTTCCATTAGATTGTAAACACTAAACAATGAGCACCGACTTCGCCGAGGAAGATTCTAATAGTAATAATAGTTAGCCTCCTCTTTGGAAGTTTGTTATTGTGGAAGAGAAGATTAGTGGAGGAGGAAATGTTCGGTTTACGTGTAACTATTGCAGTAAATCATTTACGGGTTCTTATTTTCGTGTAAAAAGTCATTTACTAAAGATTGGTGGTACCGGAATTGCGAAATGTCTCAGGATATCTTCTAATGACTTGGTTATTATGCAAAGAGAACAAGGAGTGTTTGAAACGAGGGCGGCTAAAGTCTTACCTAAACAAGTACCACTTCCAACATCTAATAGTCGAACTAATTCTTTTTCGTCATCAGCTTTGATAACGCTCAAATTGTGCATGTTTTTAGTAGCGTTATTCGTGTTTTTATATATGTTATTTGGTTATTTTTTTATGCTTCTGTCACTTAATCGTATCAAAGTATGTTTGCAAAGAATTTGTAGCCAAAAACAGGAAAAAGGAAGAAAAAGTGAAAGATTTAAAAAAAGAAAAGAAGGAATTACAATTTCCAAGACGAGACCCAATTCGTTCAAGCATTTCACAAAGAAGAATTCAAGTTTTCATCACTCCAAAGTTCCAAGACAAGAAATAATCAAGTTTGGACAAAGAACGAAGAGCCAAGAGAAGAAACAAGTTTTTGCTGTCAGAACCTTTCCATCCGTTCGGATGGTCATCCATCTGTAACGGATGGAAGTTGCCACAAAGGACCGATCGGATAAACATCTATCCGATGGGTTAGATGAAAATGCCTCATCCATCCGATCGGACGTGTCCCGTATCCGATCGGATGGTTGTCTCGTATAACTTTTGCAAACTTCATTCTACTTCATTCTACCCGATTCTAGGCCATTCTTTCTGGTATTCTAGGTCCTTCTATTCACCTTGGAGGCCAAGTTGCTGCATTTATGATCCTAGTCTTGGAGAGTAGTATAAATAGAGGCTTTGCAATCATTTGTCAACACACAACTCAAGTTACAACTACTAATCAATCATCAAATAGTTCTCTACTAGTCTCAAAGTTCTCAAATTCGTCCATAGAAGTTCAGAAAATATTGGACGTCCAAAAAGTCGACATCCGGAGGTCAAACTCTCAAGAAGTCAACACCAATACTTAGGGAATCATTTCTTACTCTTTTGTAATCATATTCCAAACGTTGTAAGACTTTAATTATGATTTCTAATGTTCAATATTCTGAGTTTATGTTGATGTTTGCTATGAGTGGCTAGTTTCTTTGTGCATTTGCTTAGATGATGTTAAATACTTAATGATTAGTCCATGATTATGATAACATGTTTTAATTCAATTTCAAGTCAATTCTAAAACCCAATTAGACTTAAGTTTCATAGTGACATTTGTTGAATCAAGTTTAACTAGTTGCTTGTAATTTCATTGGCCAAAAGAGTTGTTATTATTCAACTAGTTATCATCATTTGTCTATAAATGATTGTTTTTCACCATAATTATTCTTGATTAAACAAAGGAATTAAGGTGTAATTGTAATGAGAATACTTTTTGTTAATCAAACCGGATTGGTTGTAAACGCCTAATTGGTCGAAAGTGTAGTAGTTTATAATCAATTGTAACCTTTTTGTCTATGATCGGTTACCTTTTGTATTGACAATTTCTTAAGAGTATTTGATTAAACAAAAGACTATTTTTGTGTTTAAGGTTGTTAATCCGACTTTGTGAACCTTGAATTGATCTTGAATTGATTGGTCAAGACCTAATGCTTGTTTTTATAAACTAAAATCTTGAGCAATGTTTAACTTGTAGAAACAATAGATTAGAAACACCATCTAATTCTAAACAACCAACATGTTAAGAAAGTTATCACAATCATGCTTATCTTTTGAGTAGTTAACTAGTCTAAGCAGGTGTAGTTTTTAATCATTGGAATTATCTTATTATCATTCACTACAACAAAAGTGGCTTTTTAGGACCCCCATAAGTGTCATAAAATGGTACTTTTTAGGACCTTTCATTTAATAGGACCAAGGATGAAAGCGTTTCATGTAAGGCGGTTGTAATAGGTCCAAAGCGTCCTAATATCTGAAATACCCTTATGAAACCAATTTTATGGTCGTATTATATGTCTATGAACAACCCAAATAGCGTCCTAATAAAACCATATTAGGACACTTTTACATTGTTTTGACATGTGATTACTTACTTTTAATCTTTTGAGACACATAAAAACGTCCTTAAAAGTATTGTTAGGACGCTTATGATGTAACATCATAGCTATTTTAGCAACCAAGAAAAGGGTCCTAATAACTCAAATAAGATTATGATACCAATTTTATAGTCGCATAATAGGTCTATAAACAACCCAAATAACGTCCTAATAAAAACATATTAGGACACTTTTACAATGTTCTAACATGTGGTAACCTACTTTTAATCTTTTGATACACATACAAGCGTCCTTAAATGTTAATTCTTAGGACGGTTATCATATACCATTATAGTTACTTTAACACCAAGAAAAGGGTCCTAATATCCCAAATACGATTATGAAACCAAATTTATGGTCGCATAATATGTCTCTGAACAACCAAATAACGTCCTAATAACAACATATTAGGACACTTTTACAATGTTGTAAAACGTGGTTACCTAATTTTAATCTTTTGATACACATACAAGCGTACTTAAAAGATAATTGTTAGGACGCTTATCATATAACATTATAGCTACTTTAGCACCAAGAAAAGGGTTCTAGTATCTCAAAGAAGATTATGAAACCAATTTTTTGGTCGTATAAAATATCTATTAACAACCTAAATAACGTCCTAATAACAACATATTAGGACACTTTTACAATGATAAGCGTCCTTAAAAGTTAATTGTTAGGACGGTTAATAAGTTTAATAGGACAATTTCAAAGTCCTGACAAGTCATATGATAGGACGCTATTTTCAGCATGCACACTCTATTATTACGATATGAATAAAACATCAACTAATTATTAAATGAATAAAACGAAATTGTATTTCATATAAGCCATTGTCATAACAAAAGCACTAAACATAAATAAGGTCTTGTAACATTAAACAATAAATTAAAGCAACAAGAAGCTTAGTCCGTGGTCATCATGCATCCTCTCTCTATCCTCACGGACCCCCTACAAATAAACACCCATGTATAAGCATTAAGCTCCATGTTAGTAATATTATTGGTATCACAAGATTAACAAAGACATACCGAGATAAAGGGACAAGGCCATGCTATGGTTGCACCAACACAGTCTTCAATTGTGGCAAATAACCCATATGGTCTCACCAACATTTCATCTCTTTTTGTTAGTACTTGAACGTTTACCTCACACCATCCTCGTCCAATCTCTGTACCACCAACTATATCATTTGGGTTCAAGCTCCTCACCCATCCTTTTGCTACAGTCTCGGTTGAGTTTAGAATGCTTTTAAGGAAAACTTGATCCCCGACCTAGATTTCAGTTTTCAACAAACAATTATCAATTTATAGTCAGACACATGTATTAGGTTAAACAGATGTAATACTGCAGGTATGGAGGCTGGTGTATACAAAGGAGGTAAAAAATTGATTAGTGTAATACTGCAGGTATGGAGGCTGGTGTATACTAAATAAGCTACAAATAAGCTACAATAAGCTAAATAAGCTGTAACTACATGAGTTGTACCTAGATTAAGCTAAAAACTACCAGATAAGCTAAAGGAATAAGCTGTAGACCACAATAAGCACTTGGCCAAATATCACAGGCCAAACAGGCCAAAACCAAGAACCTTGCAGATTACCTAATGCACCTATCAAACTCAACAGATCACTAATTATGAAACTTATAAGATAATTTAGACTTTTTTCTAAATGACTACTGATTTATTACTTTGATTACCCTAATAGGACCTAATAAAGACTTAATGAACCAGAAACAAATCACATAATTGACTCTAACACAGTTTAAACCCCTATGCTAAACACCCTTTTAAATCTCAAATACACTAGTTAAATCAAATCCAAGGACTCATGCATCAAACAAATGATCTGGTCCAACAATTTATAATAGAAACATACCCGTAAGCGTGGAGGTTCATTGGTTACAACAGGAGAATGTTGTGATGTAAGAGGTAGAACAATGGAACTATCTGTCGACCCATTCTTCTCTGATAACTGGGCTCGTAACTGTTCATTTTCACTAGCAAGTTCTCCACATCTAGACTTCAATTCGTTGTTTTCTCTATGACATGCTGAACGACTTGGTATTACACCCCAAACATCAGAAGCACGAACACCTAAACCAAACATGCCTGCATCACCATTTCGATATTTACCCATAACTGTAGAAAAAATATCATCTGGTCCAGGCTTATCAATCGAACCCTCGGGCAGATTATCACTAAGTCGTTTCATTTCATCCTGCATTTTATATCAACATGAACAACATATAGGAAAGGCATTTGTTACGAAAAAAAGCATATTGTGTTTAACTTATACTATTAATACACTTTTCCAAACATAAAAGCATATTACTTACAATCGCATTTGCAGTGTCATCATTTTTGGTTTCGCCATCTGTGGAGAAGCATGCACTAAAAAGATCCAATCGACTTGGATCATGTCCCAAAGATGTCTGTATGAACAAAAATAAAATGAATATTAACAGTGGATATCGACAGGATACATTAACAATCCCACTGTCTCCATACAATTACTATACCTTTAACTCTTCCCTTTTGCGAGCATAACTTTTTTTACCGGTTCTTTGGATCATCTTCTTTTTTGCTCGATTTGCCTTGTTTTTTTCAGTTAAACTCTGCAGCAGGAAAGTAAAATATCATAATGGGAAATTAAGTAATGTTATTTAAAGTGGAAGAGTATTTCACACCTTAGTTTTTTCTTTATTCCAATACTTCACAAGCTTCTTC
>LBNU01006967.1:130626-141448 GCA_014162995.1 Artemisia annua
TGGTGCATGTAGATAATGATTAACAAATGGATAAGATAACTTTCCCCTGAAGACCAAATGTGTTGAATCATCTTCAATTGTTCTTCAAATCTGTGAGGCTCTTTAATGATTACTGATGAAGAAAGAATGTGATATTACCAAACTTGAAACCAACAAACTCGTTACTTAAGCTTGCACTATTGTTGATTGAAGAACGATATAGAGAATTTGGTGTAGCTGAAACAAATCTCTATGTAATCTCTTGAATTTATCCACATCGACTTTCTTCGTGTGACACTGAGTACTACAATGTATCTCCTTTAAGTGATAGTTAACTAGGTCTTCGTCCATCCACCCCTTGACCTATGAAAACTAGATAAACCAAGTCCCAATCATAAACCGTATATCCAAGCAAGTCACCAATTGATAGCAAGAAATATCAATGATGAAATAAGTAAACGCCTTTGTGAACCTTACTTCAATCTCAAATAAGAGATAAACAATTTTCCTTCGTAATCAATTAATCCAAAAGAATTAAATACGAGCCTTTTAAAAACCTTTAAGAACATAAACTTCTTCCTTTGTGTGTGTAACAAATAACCATTCTGTGTGTGTAAAACCATCTCTCATCAATCATATGTACTTCCCATTGCTACGCGTAAACCATGCATATATATTGAACTATAAAGCTCTTTACGTGTCTCCATAAATTATCTTGCAGCAGTACTTTGGAATCTTCCACGCAACAGTACTTTCAAACGAGCAGTACTTCGAATCAGATTGAGCAGTACTTTCATTCAAGGGCAGTACTTTGAAAAATATACAAGCGTAGCAGCAGTACTTAGAATTAGAAGAACAGTACTTTAAACAAGACTCGAGCAGTACCTTGAAAGAACAACAGTACTTTGAAATTAAAGCAATACTTTGAATTATCTTAAGCAGAAGCACTATCTTGTTTGACCCATAACTGCTATATGCTTTAAATAAGATTATCTTGGACCCTCGTGAATACATAGGAGCATCCAAACAAAAAACCTTATCTGCTTGTCGACATTAATTCTACACCAATAATAAACGAGCAGCTGCAGCATAGTCCTCAAAGAAAAACAAATGTTATCCACGTAAATTAACAGCAGCAGTCAAAGACCCATACTTTAAAAATTGATATCCGACCAATTTATTATTCACATAGTACGAGGTCAGCCAATTTGGTACATGTAATCAGTACAAGATTAAACTTGTGAATCAATTTACCACATGTTACAAATAACTCTCCAACTCAGCCCCACAATAAACTAATGAATTCACATATGCGCTTGATGCCAACTTCACCTCTGATATAATTCATTAATCCCAACTTTTGACCGAGCTTCAATTGTTGACTGACCCACTTGATAACCTGATCTTAATATACACCACGACAAACAGATTTACTCACCACTGTCCCATGATTAAATTTGTTCTCACAATTACTTGATATGAGGTATAAGCATGAATCATCCAATCACATCACTTTCTCTACTGTCCCATTAAATTCGACCACTCACAATATGATGAATACCCTTTTGTCATCGACCTTCACAACCAAACTTATCCCATGGAATAAACGACAGGACAGCCCATATTTAATTTAGTACGAGGTAAAAATAACTAAGCACCAGACGACAAGCATAATCAACAATTTTCAAACAGCATTAAATTTACGAGACCCACGATTTCAAACGAATCTTGAATAATGATAAACCCACATGTTTATCTTGTCGCTACTGATCTTAAAAAAAAATAATCTCGTACCTCTAAAACTTTTCAAACATGTCGTACCTTTTCCACAGTTTCTTAGACAGTAAAGTCTTAATATCCAAAGCAGCCTTCTACGACCATAAAACCTTGATCATGTTAGAACCCAGCACTTCATAGAACTTGTGATCGTTACGGGCTCTAGGCTGTTAAACCTTTTAATCTAGGATAGCATTAAGCACAATGATAATAATAAGCACAGCGGAATAACATAAAGAATATTATTATTATCAACAAGGTTTACTTCGTCATCATCTCTACTCTAACATAATTTACAGCCCCAATCCTACTTGATCAAGGTAGAACGACCTTGAGGCTGACTAACCAACTAACTCTAACTAAACCCTAGGCGTTTCCCAAATCCCTACGCCTAGGTTCCCACACACACACACCTTTGAGGTTTACATCTTGTACATACTATGACCTATGTCCCTTGTCCTCTTTATATACTAGAGGATTAGGGTTACAAAAGACTACGAGGGACTAATAAATAAAAACTTCTTTACCAAGCAAGTCCCTTGTGTTTCATTCTTCATTAATTGAAGAATTCTTCTTTTATCTTCTTTAGTCCTTCAAATTTCATATGTTTTGTATTATCAACTCAAATATAATTCCCAACAATCTTCCCCTAGTTGATAATGACAAAACCAATTAAGCACGAACTTCCCCTGAAGTTAATATGTATGAAAGATAAAAGAACTTCCCCTTAAACCACGCTATATCACCAAGGCTCTACAAGTTGCAATCGTCTATGTAAATATTCTTCCCCTTTTTGTCATCATCAAATAGGGGACAAATGTAAGCAACCTTGATCTTCACAACCACGAATCGATATTACACGTCCAATCCATCTTTTCAATGTTTCAAAGTCGCCCTCCATTAAGTTTTCCGCATCTATAAATGTACTTGAAACAATAGAAATCAAAACTAGCAGTAGTAATATCAACTAGCAATAGAAAAACCTTGATCTTCATAATCACCAACCAGTACCATACATCCAATTTAGTCCTTTAATGTCTTGAATTACCCACCATTAAGAACACCAAAACGCTTACTTATTAAATGAACTCAAGACATAAAAATCCCAAAGCTTCAGTAAGAATACCAACGAATAATCATGAAAACCTTCACCTTGATGTAGCACATAAATGGTTAAACATTTAAACATTAAGCTTCCCCTGAAACTAATAGGTTAACCATTTTAAAAGAACTTGTCGAATAATTAACCACCATAGAAACAAATACTATGTAGTACCAGCCATGAAGATCTCCAAACAGCTTTTCGAAAAATGACTACAATAATATTTGAAACCAAGCATTAATAGAATGAAAAATAGTTCTTTATTTAAACCAAAACCGTCTTTGTGTGTGTGTTGTTCCTCCTGTGTGTGTGTTACTGTCTTGTTGCAAAATCAGCCAATATCAAAAATATATGCTTCCCCTCACTTCGTAAACCATACCATAAAGCTCTTTACTCATCTCAACAGTTCTTTGAATATAGCAACAGTACTTTCAAATACTAGCAGCAGTATGTTGAAAATAATAGAACAGTACCTTGAGAAATATCGAGCAAAGCAGTACTTTAATGGATTTGGACAGCAGTACTTTGAAAATAATGCAAGCAGTACTTTTAAAAAAAATACTCGAGCAATACTTTCAATTATAGAGCAGCACCTTGAGAGGGTATCGAGCAGTACTTTAAAGTCTTTGAATAGCAGCAGCAGTTTGAAGTATGAGAGCAGCACTTTACCTCGAAGAAAACCATACAGAAGACAACAAATCCTTCATGCTTTAACCGTACGTACCTCAAGCAAACATACATCCATATAGAATAAATATACCAATGAAATTAGATATATGCTAAACGCAACAGTGAATGCAATTCATTAAATCTGATATTGACATGTTTCACCGACCCATGATGAATTTAATTAAGAAAACAACAGATCGTTGAAGCCATGTGCAAACTGCCGCTTATCACACCGTCCAAGTTAAACAACTCTCGATGCAGCCAATAATGAATAATAAGTACTCTTGACACCATAATATACCAATATTAATAGCACTAAGTGACAACCTCTCGCTTATTATATATTCGACCAATTCGACCAATAAAGTAATCAGTAATCTTACAAACAAAATTGGATTCGACCAATTTAATTATCAATGATCCCACTTAATAAAAACCTTTAAATATTCATCGACCAATAAAAATAATCATCAAACAAAGAGTTGTAATTCATGAACCGACTGATCTCTTTTCAAAAATCAACAAGCTTTACCATGCATGAATCGTCCAATCAGAAGAAACTGTGAATGAATTACCTTGTTCCACAAACTTCATCACGTGATGAATAATAAAAACCACCCACAAGACTTAGATCGGTTTGATTAAAATAATCCACATGCTTTAATTGATATTCGAAGAGAATATTTAATATTCAGTCGATTGTGAATATTCTTCATGCGCAAGACGACATATCGATATAAATATTACCACAACCCATGATGAATTAACCAACGCATGATGAATTTGACCATGTAAGTACGAGGTTTGAACAGCAGATTCGACAAAAACCAATTAAGAATAAAACCTTAAAATCAATCGTACCATAAAACTTAAATCATCGTACCTTCATCAAACTGGTTTTCTTCGAAAAAAAATCTTGTAACATCCTAGATATCACGAGCCCCAGGCTCTGATACCACATGTTAGAACCCAGCACTCCTTGATCGTTACGGGCTCCAGGCTGTTAAACCTTTAATTATCTAGGAATAATAACATTGAATAACATGCAGCGGAATAATAATAAATAAGAACATCAATGTTATCAAAAAGGTTTTTCATTATCATCTCTAACATACAAACATTTACAACCCCAATTCTACTTGATCAAGGTAGAACGACCTTGAGGTTGACTAACCAACTAACTCTAACTAAACCCTAGGCGTTTCCCAAATCCCTACGCCTAGGTTCCCACACACACATACCTTTGAGGTTTACATCTTGTACGTACAATGAAACTAATGACCCTATGTCTCTTTATATACTAGAGACATCTAGGGTTTACAAGAGGAATCATAATACAATTAGGAAACTAAATCTTTTAGGTAAATCTTCTAGAATCTTCCAAATTCTCCATCTTTTTGTAGTTTCCCATCTTGTCACTTTAAACCCTTCATGTTTCATTCTTTCTTGTTTTGTATCATCAAATCTAATAGACCCAACAATAATCAAGTATTATGCAACAAAGAATGCTTGAGTATCAGATTAAACAACAACCTTGGGAACCCATTTCAGCACGGCGCCAACGGGTTTGCCACAATTTGAAATCCATTAATAGGTTGTGTCAATCCGATTGAAAGATGTTGAATTCCAACGATAACTAAAAAAACTTTTGTTCAATTTTGAATTACCACTCGTTGAATAAATGGAAATTTAAAACTCTTTTTCTGTTGAAAGTTGTTTGAGAAACCCGATGTCTCTCGTTTGAGTTTTAAAATCTGAAGAAAAAGATTTCCATCTAGAGTTGAACCTCACATGTTCTTATTGAAGATTTGTGATGAATGAAAACCTTCCGGTATTTGGGATGTTCAGAGACATTCTTTTATTACAGCCAAAGCTCCAGATATTGAAAATTTGAAAGGTTTTGAACAACTATGCTTTGGTTTCCACACCTGTTTTACCGTTGTAAAACGAGAGTGTAGAGTTTGAAAAACTCGTTTCTCATCAATTGAATCCTTTTCCAAGTTTAGCCATTTGACCTATTTAGCCCTTTAACCTCAAATATGTTCCATAAGAAACATTTTGACAATTGTTGAAAAATTTGACTATCAATTGCATAACATGTACATGCACAGAAAGAAATGCATCAGGCACAAACAAGATGAACCAAAAAAACTCATTCTAATTCTTCCTAAGTGCTCAGAATTCTCCAATTAACACACAAGATCACAAATTAACTCATTCTTTCACTCGAAATTTTCCGATTATTATCATGGTTTGGGGATATGATTTGAGACTTTGCACGCAGATTAGCATCATAATGCCATAATATTTCACAAACAAATGTGCTAGTAGTTGCAGCAAAGACCTCTACATCTTAAACCCCTAAATTCAAACTTAGGTTATTTCTAATCATGTAAAAACCTAATCGAGCATTTTTTTTAGTGTTCTCTAAGGCTATATGAACTGATTTATTAGACTAACTACACATAAAAAATGCCACAATCGGTAATTACTTAAGCCCTAGTTTCTGATTATGTCTTTTTGACCTTTGAAATCATTTGAAACATTTAGGGAATAATTAGACAACAACCATGAAGGAATTAGAAGCTCACTATCATGGGAAAAGATCGAGGATAAAAAATTTGTTAGACTGATTTGTTGACCTTTTTAAGTATGTGTGCTCCTTTTTTGAGAACATATGTTGAAGACAAGAATTTCATTTCTCCCTCTNTTAAAGTTGTGTAAGAGACCCGGTGTCTCTCTTTTGAGTTTTAAAATCTGAAGAAGAAGATTTTCATCTAGAGTTGAACCTCATGGGTTCTTTTTGAAGATTTGAGAAGAATGGAAACCTTCCGGTATTTGGGAAGTTCAGACATTCTTTTATTGCAGCCAAAGCATTCCAGATATTGAAAATTCGAAAGGTTTTGAACGACTTTGCTTTGGTTTCCACACTTGTTTTACAGGTGTAAAACGAGAGTGTAGAGTTTTGAAAACTTGTTTCTCATCAATTGAATCCTTTTCCATGTTCAGCCATTCGACACGTTTAGCCCTTTAACCTCAAACATATGTTCCATAAGAAACATTTTGACAATTGTTGAAACTTTGACTATCATTGGGATAATATGTACTTGCACAGAAGGAAATGCATCAGGCACAAACAAGAATACATATGAATCAAAAACTCGTTCTAGATCTTCCTAAGTGCTCAGAAATCTCAAATAAGTTAACACACAAGATCACAGATTAAATCATTTTCTCACTCGAAATTTTCCTATTATTATCTAGGTTTGGGGTTATGACTTGAGACTATGCACATATCTTAGCATCATAATGCATGAGTATTGATCAATCGACCTAGTAGTGGCAGCAAAGACATCGACATCTTAAACCCTAAATCAGATAATTTCAAACCTATGTTGTTCCTAATCGTGTAAACACACCAATCGAGCATTCTTTAGTGTCCTCTAAAGCTATATGAAATAATTAAATTAGACTAAACACATAAAAGAAGAAATGCCCTGATCGATAATTACATAAACCCATTATGCCCTTTTGACTGTTGAAATTATTTGAAACATTAAAGGAACGATTTAGACAACAACCTTGAAGAAATTAGAAGCTCTTTGTGGAAAAATATCGAGGATAAACAATCGTTAGTCTGAATCATTTTAAAGGAACGATTTAGACAACAACCTTGAAGAAATTAGAAGCTCTTTGTGGAAAAATATCGAGGATAAACAATCGTTAGTCTGAATCATTGATGTTTTCGGTTATGTGTGAGACTTATGAGAACATTTGTGGAAGATAACAATTTCATTACTCCCCCTCGAATTAGCATTTATTTTGTGAAACCTTTTTGCACATTTTAATTCGAGAGATCATATAATCTTTGAAACTGAGTTTTTAATTTGAAAGATGAAAAAACAATTTTTTCTTGAAGAATTATGATAAAGTGTGCAAACTTCATGATTTTGTGACAACTTTTCTCCTCCTAAAAATATGTTCCATTGATTGAATTTTGAAAAGGTTTACATTTGAGGAACATGTTTTGAAGATTTGAAGTTTACACACTTTGAAAGATGATACTAGAGTATCCACACAATATAGTTCAATCGTACCCTTTATGACGAGCTCCTTGATCGAAGATATCAGAGAGCAACATGCTTGGACTTTGAGTGTTGAGCCGTAATGTGAAGTTTCTGAATCAGCTTCCCCCCAAACTGACAACCTTCTTCAGCCGATTCGAAGCTTTGATGTAGTAAACATGTCTTCTCACTTTTGAAGTTTTAAGTACGAAGCGGAATTTGTAGTAAGCACCGTAAACCACACCAAGCAAATCTGACTAGTAACTTTATCACAGTTATGTTCAATGTGGAACTCCGTTCGGGGGTAACATGCAAGAAATCAACAAGATCTTCTCACGTAAGTAGGTTATTTCACACTTCACAACCCTCGAGAGTCGAAACGTTTACACCAATAATCACAAAACTGAATCACTGATCATCTCTGCGGAGGTATTTCCGATAGTAATAAAGTTGTAAGCTCGATCACGTGAACCTGTTATGTGTCCTTGATGTGCACATTTCTTCCCCCTGAATGCAGATCCTCGTGAAAAGTAAGTGTTTTCGCAAGGAAATCAAGAAAAGTCAAACAAGCACAAAGAAAAACTCCTCTATCTTCCCCCACGATGCCTTCTTTGAATTCGGAAGCATACACACTATGTTAACGATGAAAATCGGAGGCAGCGTAACCCCATTTGTCCAATTAAACAAACAGGTGTGAAGTACCGTAACTAGCCCATGAGAATCAACTGCTGATGACATCTCGACTCTTTGAAACACTTCTCAACTAGCTCTTTAACCGACCCCATTATCATTCTGACGGCTCTTTGTAGTAACTACTGATGGAGAAAAACCCAATATGACGAACTTGAGACTGAAGTAAAATAACCCAAACTTGTGACTTAAACTTGCACTATAGAATGACTAAGAACCAATACTGAGATCTTCAATAAAGGTAGGAAATCATATACCCATCCAACCATCCTTAATTGTATATGAACGTCTCTTGAATTATCCACATCTTTTGGTGACACTTGAGCACTACAACGTACCTCCTTTAAAGTGATAGCTATACACGAAGAACCTGCAAACATCATGTATAACTAGACAACTCAAGTCTCTGTCATTTGTACGGACAAAAGCTCGAACAAGGATCTCGAAGAATCTTGATTCAACCAACCCCGATATCTTGAGATACTAAGTGCACGCACCCGTGAAATCCTACTTCAACCTCAAATAAATAATAATGAATTAACGTCGTAGTCACGTCTTGCGGTTAAATGCCCAAATCTAGCCTTTTGACGGTTAAATGTGAACTTTGATAATGGTTTATTCCCGATTAACGAGAAAATGGTTGGAGCCGGTGCAAGTGAATTGAAGAAAGCATTTCCGTCATAATCTGCAAGTGTGGGATACTTCTTGATTTTGTTGATCATCAACTGTAACATTGTTGATGGAAGCAGTTTGTTCCTCAAGTTTTGAAAAATCTTTTTGAAACTGGGCAATGGTCTTTTTGAGAAGAATATTTTCAGACTCAATAGTTTGGTTTGATGTATCAGTCATTAGATTATCAAGTAAGGGCTCAGAATCAAAATGTTTGTCTCGACATTGGACAACATTCTAGTCAACCTCTCCTTCATTTCTGAATTCAGGTTGCTCAGATTGTTGTTTATCATTAGCAGGGATAACATGAACAACAGTAGATTGTACCTCAACCCTTAGCTCTTTGTCGAAGTTGGGTTCTGTGTCATAGATGGGTATGACATCTTCCTCAACCGTCTATTCTTTGTCAAAGTTGGGATCTGAGTCATAGGAGGGTCCGATCTCTGAATAATCAGCGTCTGCATCACTCTCTAATCTGCTGCAGTCATTCGACTGTTCTAATTTTGTCCCATTACTTTCCTTGTCAACCAAACTAGCATCTAAAGCTTTATCCATATTTACTTTCCCTTCTTGAGTCTGCAATTTTCTTTCATTCATCCTTTTACTAAACTCTCTTTCATGAAGTATTCTTTCAGCAATTAACTTCTCAAGAGAATCCATTAGTTGGAGCAGTATATCTTTGAAACTTTGAAAACCAAGTCGAGTGTTTTAAAGAAAATACTTGCTTGCTATGAGAGAGTCATCGTCCGAATATAACCTCGTACGGATGAATTGCTGAAACTGTTTCTTAAGTACACTGAAGGCAACCGTGGATCCATTCTCGTGAAGTTCTTCTTTGTTAAGTTGATTTTCAAGTTGATCCATGTTGAGGAACATCGTATGAATGAAAATCTCAAGGTCTTCTCCAAAGAAGGATCGAAATGCCCGTTTGAATCCATTCTCGAGACGAGTGCCAGCTAAGTCTTTGTTTGAGAGAAGCTTAAGGTGTGAATGAAGTAATATAAAAGACGCCATGCATTTTTCTTTGCGTAATTTCACAACTGGATCTTCAGAATCATCAGTAGCATGTGTGTCGTACACTGGGTCTGTGTCATCCATGTGAAGTTCCTGCATGCTTGTCATTAACATCACATCTGCTGTGTCGGGCTCTAAATCTTCATATTCATCTTCTTCTTCATCTTCCATGTGGCTAAGTGTGGCATCGACTTCTGCTTCAGTATCAAAGAGTGGAGTTGAATCATACACTTGAGCTTCCATATTTGCCATATTTTCCGTATTTGCCATGAATGCCATGATTGGTGTTAGGTCACCATGTTATAGCATAAACAACCAAAGATACTTGAATGAATAAGAAACAAGAATGGAGAAGAAGAAGATAGAATAATATGGAAGGAACTCTAATATATTTGATATGATAAACTTTGTATTACTTGAGAACCAACAAGCCCTAATGAGGGCATACACATTTTTTAAATAGGAAGTCCAAGAGACACTAGAGGATTCTACTATTTTACACTATTAGTCCTTGAACTTCCATATGTTGTCACATTACATAATAAACATTCATATCAAAATGATTAAATGTAAAACATACTAGGTCTAATATAGCAACCTATTATAAACTAATGACCGACACTTTGATGACGTGAAACGTGTTCCCAACAATCTCCCCCTAAGGGTCGGTCATCAATGGTGAATGGTTGCTTGACGTCATCTTCATTACTCTTGAACTTTGGCAATTGCTGGACGTCTCATAATCGGTTAGAATAGACAAAATTCTTTGCTCTTCAATCTTTGTTCCTTGTTGTTGAAGTGATGCATATGATGTAGTAATCTGCCTTTGGTCACTCCTTCGACTCAACTTGATGGTACG
>LBNU01006968.1:9355-24099 GCA_014162995.1 Artemisia annua
ATTGCATATGATTGTAATACATTCTTAACTTGTGATTCAAACTCTTAAACTTAAACCTATGAATATCACTCAACTTTATGTTGACTTTAGCATGTTTTATCTCAGGTAACTAAACAGGATGGATCTTGAAGGCACGGAGTGGGCAAAAACATGGCATGAACTATAATAAACTACTTATTTTCTTTCAGAATAAAACATGTTCTTAACTTATGAAATGTCATGTACTCAGAATAATTGGTATTTTGAAATAAATTAAACTTTAATACGTCATTTTGTGTCATTTACTATAATTGTGACAAAGATCCTTGAAGTAATACCCCGAAAGTCTTCCGCTGACATTGTTAAGTCTTCCGCTGTTATTGACAACTTTTGGGGGTGTTACAGAAGTATTTGGAGGTTCATGGAAAAATGCGTTGGATATCGAAGATAAAGTCTAAAGAGAGCCCAAAAATAGAAGACCCGAATGACCTACCCTTAGAGGAAGATTGTGTGAATAAGAAAAGTGTAAATCATTTGTTAGGGACTTCTATTTATATTTTGTAATAGATTAGGATAATATTTTGTAAGAATTGTGTGACATGCGACACTACATACCTATCGCGGTCCTTGTATTTCTGCGATAGTATGCTTGGCTATATATAAGGGTATAAATACCCCCTACCTCATGAGAAATGAGGTGTGTTTTTTCTATCTATGCGAGACTTTTCCTATATTTCTCTCGTTTCTCTCTCTTCTCTAAAGTGTCCACACCCAATTTATCTCTCTAAGATTATACTAAGTAGACGTGATATTTTGGGAACAACAGGGGGTTTTTGCGGGGACTTTTGAGTTGGCCACGGGAAACAGCCTCTGACGCCCCACACCGTTGCGACAGGAGGGGGTTTCTCAGCAGCCTACTTCACCTAGGCTGTGATGTTGGGAGAGAGATTTTTGATCTTGAGAGATCCTTTGAATACGACCATGGGGATAGAAGCCCACGGAGCGGTAGGCTAAGCCGGAAATAGAGAGAGATGTGATTAGATTAGCACGAGGAGGGGAAGAATCTTGGTCGTGGGATAGCAGTTTTTGAATCAGTCTCATTTGGCGTTCAATAAGTAGAAGGTTTGGATCTTTAAACCTTAAGAGGATGCTATCGAATGTGCTCTTGGCGCACGTGAGGGATGTGACCTATGTTAGGTCCATAAGATAACACAGCTTTTGGTGTTATATAATTCACCTCCGAATAATGAGTATATAGGGAAGAGATTTTTATTTTTCTCTTCATAGAAGACTGATGGGTGGAGCAACAGAAAGTTATTGGAGGGGACATGTCCCCGTCGAAAGCCTCGAAAAGTCCTCTCGAAAAGCAGTCAATGTTGTAGTGATATAATGTCAGGTTATAAACATTATCTAATTGGTATATAATGGTTTCATTTATATGGCTACTGTATTGCTGATGATTTGATGCTTTGTTTACTAAAATATTAGTTGTATAATATAGCTACTGATGCTCCTGATGCTTTGATTTGAAAATATTGTAGTTACACTAATATTAGCATTAGTGACAGCAAAAAAATCATAAATTTTGGAACGTTTGTAAGTTACGATTAATTTGGTGGTATGTTTATTTAATTGTTGGATGCGTTTTCTCACATGCCGTGGTTCGAAATTACTCAAAAATGCATGTTTTGTCATATTTTTACTAGCATGAAATCTACGATATTTTTTTTAACAAAAAACGGGAAGTACCGGATAGGTACCGATTTCCCGGTACCGAGTACCGGTACCGGAATCCCGTATGGTACAGAACCGGTACCCCATTTCATGCTCGGGAAAAAAATGGTACCACCAATTCGGTACGGGTTCGGTACCATTCTGGTACTGTGCTCATCCCTAGATGAACATGATCAATGATGTATATGATATCGTACTCGATCATTATTTTGATGATACATGGTGATGAAGTTAATGATCGATGATAATGAAGATGCAAGTCCAATAATGACGAAGATGTAAAAATGATAATGATGGTGATGGTATATGATGATGCAAACCCGATGACGATGACAATGCAAATTCGACGATGATGATGCAAAACCGATGATGACGATGAATACGATATATGCAAACTCGATGATGATATGATGATGCTGATATGCTCGATGCATTAATACAACCAAGACTGGTTTTGATTAAACACTTGGATGCAGACATGTTTGATGATGTACAATTTATGCATAAATTGATCCGTCCACGGTTTTTAATTTTTAAGCAACAATTTGTTTTGAAAATAGTTTTTCATGCAAAATATTTAGAATGAAACAAATTTGATGCATGAATTGATCATGTTGATGGTTGACGACAACGATGACGACTGTGATTTCAAATTCAATTTTGCTTGTTTGATTTTTGTGGATATTGACGATGGTATGTTAAAATTAATGACGATGTTGCATATGCGTGCATGATTCCTGAGAAGATGCAAAATACTAGTCAACAAAATTAACATATGGATAAGACCGTTGTGCCCTTTAGAGGCCCAACACGTGTCAGATTCTAATGGTGTCTTACCTATTTTACTTTAAGGGCCCGTTTGGTTCACCCTTTTAACTAGGTATTGAATGAAACCATCATCAAAAACCTTGTTTGGTAAATTTTGAAACCCACCAACACAACATTTGAATTCAAAAAGTCATTCCACCCCACCTAGGTGGGATTTTGGTGGGGATACATAAAAGTGACCAATCATAATTTTTTTCTTTTTGATCCTTTTTTTCTCAACCACAAATAACTCTATTTTTTCTTACTTTTTATTTAAACAAACATATAAAATAAACTTATTAATTATTTATTTTCTCTCTCCTCATTTAAGTCAAACTTATACTTAAATCCAATTTCTTTCAAACCTTTCCCAAATCCAAATCCAATTCCAATCCCACTTGCAAACCAAACGGGGCCTAAGAGTGTGTTTTCCATGAACTAATCCCGTAGAAGGTAACCCTCAAGTCAAGTCATAGATTTATCTATTTGAAAGTTCAGCGTATTAACAAAAATGCCACCTATATCTTAGACCATAGATAAAGTCAAAGTCAGACAATCCTTTAGTTATTAGATTTAACTATTTAAGATTATTTGAGGAAAAAACCTTTTTTTTTTTTTTTCGGATTCTCCACTTTTTATCTTTATTTAATTTAATTGATTAGATTAATCACAACAAATAAAAAAATCTTTTTTTATCATTGTTTTTTTCAAATATTAATATCTTTCAAACATGAAAAAAAAATACCGTTACGACAAGCATTTAATTATCTTTCTATAGATAGGCATTTCGATATACTTTCGACAAAATAATTTTTTTTCGTGTATTTCACATTTTTTTTTCGTTTTTTTTTCNATCACGTGTGATTTTTCATGCAAATTTCAATAAGAATTTAAAAAAAAAATGTGATAAACAAAATAATTTTTTTTTGTCAAAAGTACATCAAAGTGCCCGTTCATAGAAAGATAATTAAATGCTCGTTGCGATGGTGTAATTATTTTCGCTTAACGATTAACGTTTTAAGAGATATTAAAATTATAAAAATAGGTGAAATACTAAAAATGCTTTTACAATTGATTTCATTTTAAATGGATGGTAAAGAGGAGTATTTTAGTAGGTAAGATACGTTTGGTATGTAAAACAACTCTGTTATCTTACTTTTTTAATTTATGATGTTGTTTTACTTGAACTCATCTGCATAAACACCTAAACATTAAATATTTGACTTAATAGTACACTATTTTAAAACCAAACCGTTGCATG
Source organism: Artemisia annua (assembly GCA_014162995.1). NCBI lineage: Eukaryota > Viridiplantae > Streptophyta > Magnoliopsida > Asterales > Asteraceae > Artemisia > Artemisia annua. The sequence continues at coordinate 13,137 of LBNU01006968.1, forward strand.
TTTTTTACACTTCAAACAGAGGCGGAGCAACCAGGGAGGGGGTGTCACGGTAGGCACGTGCCCCCCCCAACCAAAAAAATAGCAGTGTAACTTTTTTGAGTATTTGAGAATTTTTGTAATTTGCCCTTCTAAAAAAGCGTATGCGTATTTAAATTGAAAGTCAAAATCAATAGTTTCGAGCTATTTTTCGGGCTTGAGCTTGATAAAAGCTTGACTCAATTGAGTCAAGCTCAAGCTCGAGCTCGAGTTGCTTGATAAAAGCTTGACTTGATTGCAGCCCTAGTGATAACTGATAAGTTCAAAAGGAGTGTCCTTTTTCTTTTCTTTTTTTATTATTAATTTTAGCTAATTTTTGTTAGTGAATTATTTTCTTAATTTTATTGAACATAGACATATAAATATGGTGTGACACATTAAAATTAAAGATGATTGTTGGCATAATGGATACAGTAGAATGATAAACGATCCACTTAATTTCTTAGTTATGTCGTTGCACAAGTTTTTTTAGGTTCTATTTACGGTATTTATATTTATTTCGATAAGCTAATAATTTGAAGCTGACAACCTTAAGTTTGTTAATACCAACCTTCTTTTTGTAACTCTATTTATAATATGCCGCAAAAAAAAATAAAAAATAAAATAAAAAAAAAAATAAATAAAAAAATAAAAAAATAAAAAAATCTTGCTCTTCCTCGATTTTTTTTTCTAGCTCCGCCCCTGACTTCAAACCTTGCTTCTTGGTGATCTTTTATCATATAAACCATGATTACATTCAAACTAATCATGTATAGAAAAAAAAAAAAAAAAAAAAAATTCTTTATTTGATCTTTTTTGAACAGACTTTTATTTGATCTATCAAAGTCATAACATGGCTTAACAAAAACGCATTAATGTGTTCTGCTTTGATAATTGAGCTTTTGATATCAATACAATTATACTGCAACCAACAATTAAATTTGAACCTTGATATATAGGCCTAATAAAGGGGCCTAATGGNTGACACTCGATAAGTCCATATTATTATATCACCAACACGAACTAAAACAAACTTTCTGCATGAGGAAAAAAAACAACAACAACATTGTTAGTTGTCATTTATAGCGGTTGAAATGGTACATAAGCTTAGAATTATAAAAGTGAAATGCAAAATTTAGCCATGCTTGGAGAAATAATAAAATGTTTAGAAGATTAGAATTCGGGGATGGGTTCGGGGACCCGAGGGTATTACCATCCCCGCCTCCATACCCGCTTTTGAGTAATGGGGATTCCCCATCCCCATCCCCATACCCGGTCAACTCGGGGATTCCCCGGTCAAATCGGGGTCGGGTATCGGATTCTCCGTCGGATTCGGATTTTTTTGCCATCTCTATGGATTTGACACCAATGTACCCTTTTGAGTTATGTGTCCCTCAAATTCGGCAATCTGATTATTATGTTTCCATGAGTTAAGATCAATATAGATCGCATATATGTCATAAATCTAATAAATCAATCTTAACAGTTATTTTTTTTTAATCAAAACTAATAAAAAAAAAACTATTTTTTACTTTTTTTAACAAACATATATTGCAAACGGTAAATCTTCAAGCTACGAAAAATACACAATAACGACGAAAATTAAATTATCTTTCTATAGGTATGCACTTCTATATACTTTCAATGATTTTTTTTTTAAATTTCCTACGAGAAAAATCACGCATAATTTTTAACACATTTCTAAAAATCACATGTGATTTGTAAAAATTACATGTGATTCATTTTAAAAATCATATGTGATTTTTCCGAATCGCATGTTATTGTTTTAGGCGAAAATTTTGAAAAAAAACAATTAGTCGAAAGTATATAGAAGTGCATATATATAAAAAGATAATTTAATTCTCGTCGTGGTGATATAATTTTTTTCGCGTAAAGATTAACGGTTTGCGAGATATTTAAATTTTAAAAAAAGGGTGAAAGTTTATTTTTTTTTGTTTTGACTAAAAATAAATGGACATGATTGGTTCATTAAATATATGACAAATAGACAAAGGGAAAATCTAAATACACAAAGATAATTACCTCATCATTGACTTGTTATAACTCACTCCAAGAAATTTAAAGAATTCTCACTTTTTTGTAACTCTCTTCAAGACTCAACCACCGTAAATGAGAACAACAACTTCTAAAAGTGAATAAAGTAGTTGTACATCATCATTGACGTTATTTTTTCTTATTTCTTTTTCTTTTTTCTTATTTATCTACTTTTGTAGTTATTTTTTTTCTTTTACCTTTTTTGTCATATAGATATTTTTCACTTTGATCCAAAAAGTAAGATAAGTGGTGTAGTAAAATTTTGACGTTCTAAAAAAAAAAAAACTCTTATTTTATTATTTGATATTACACTATGTTATGAGAGATGGCAACAAAACATTAATTAAATGTTAAAAAGCAACGTAATCAACTAAAAGCAAAAAAATTAAACGTTCCAAAAGAAAAAACTAATAAATGTAATTAATGCATACAATAATAATTAAAAATAAAATAAATATCTTTATTTTGATAAGTTTTAAGCAGCTAAGCCTACTACTACTACATTTAAGAGACTAGAAGTGCTACTTAATCAAATAATCCTCATCAAGATACGAAAAATACACCATCACGACCAAAATTAAATTATCTTCTTATAAATATGCTCTTCTATATACTTTCGACATTTTTTTTTTTTTTTTTTTAATTTCCGACGAGAAAAATCACATGTGATTCATTTTAAAAATCACATGTGAATTTTTTACACAGAAATTTTGAAAACAAGAAAATTAGTCGAAAGTATATAGAAGTGTATATCTGTATAAAGATAATTTAATTTTCGCCGCAATGGAATGATTTTTTCGTGTAACGATTAATGGTTTGGGGGATATTTAATTTTTTTTTTTTTTTTTTTTTTTTTTTTTTTTTTTTTTTTTATTTTTTTTTTTTTTTTTTTTTTTTTTTTTTTTTTTTTTTAAAGTGAAGTTTATCTTTATGTTTTGATTAAAAGATGAATTGACGTGATTGGTTTATTGAATTTATGACAAAAATGTGGTTTATATTGATCTCAACTCATGACAAATATGAGATTTATATTGATTTTTTATAATGTTTCCGTAACTTTTAAAACTTGATTATTGTGACTATGTGGTACACGATTATTGAAATTTGAATAATGATGTATTATAACTGATCTAGTTTTCTGACAAGGGCGGAGACAAGGGGGGGTTTAGCCGGTGCTAGGCCACCCCCAAACAGCACATTAGCCTGACAAGACAAAAATATGAGCAATCAAATGTGTCATTTTTCTACTACACCACCGTCTTTATTTAATGCATAATTTTATCAATTCTTGAGTTGGTTGTGTTTTTCTTATTTTCATACATCGTATTCAATTTAATATCTTAGTGAAATCGATTTTTTTAACTCCGATTGAAACCATTAAATTACAAAATCTACCAAATAGTATTTGACTATTTTTCTTGGATACCCTTTATTTCAAATCATAACTAGGGTAATAGTTTGCAAATTAAAAATTAATCAAAAGAACGATGGTAGAGTTAATGGTAGAGTTTATATATGACCATTACATTACTCACGGAATGGATTTTGGCAAAATTTTATCTTTATATGACATATCATGTAATTCTTCTTTTATTTAGAACAACTTTCATTACCCGTTTCACTTTAAGACGTGAGTTCGTTATGTCTTTTTTATACAAATTTATAGCTATGATTTTACGTTAGAGCGTGCCTCTCTCAACTTATAATCCGGGCTCCGTCCCGGCTGGTACTGCAATGTGTTGTTAAGTAAAACATACTGAATTTTACTTTATTTTTAGACATGTAAAATTACTTAAATCATGTTTTTATTATAGATATATGTATTGCTAAAGTTAATAGCTTATCAATACGAGCTTTTTACTAATACTGTAGTTTGTTATATAAGATTTTTATTTTTTTATATATATAATAGTTTTAGAAGGTTGTTAGCTTCAGAAGAGGTGTTCATTATTAGTATAACGAACCTTGTAATGTTTAGTAAACGTTAATAGATATGTAATAGTGTACTGGGCTTAGCAATAGTTAAGGTATAAGGTAAACGCAAGTCCGATGGGCCTAACCCATCCAAAGTTCATATTTTTTTTTTTGGTAAAAGGGATTTTTCACCCTGGTAAAATGCATTACACCAAAAACATTGAAGTACAAAGGATGAGGGTGACTCCCTCATCTCAGTCCCACAAGACACTTACAAATAACCACTATATAACAGTGACACTCCACTCTCATAACTAATAAATGAACATAAGAAACTACAACGACTAAAAACTTACAAATTAAAAACTCAAGTAAAAACACTTGATAGAAGTCATCATAGAAGTCCATAACCTTCATCGTTGCAGGCTTAACCATGGTAGGACTAGAAACTAAACAGCACCAATCCACACCAAACAACTACATCCAAAGTCCATATTCGGCCCTTGTAAGCAACTTATAAACACCCTCCTACACTTGGTGTAGGAGGGTGGGAGTTCATTTAGTTTATGCAAATTCACCTAGTTAAGCTCTTCTCCTTCTCACTTGAACTTCCTCTCTCTAAGATAATTTCTCTCTCTAAAAACTCTTTACTCAGTCATGTATTTGTAACTCTTGATATCAAAAGGCAGCCTACAATTGATATTAGAGCCATATAATGATTGTAAAGTGATTTTGTCTTCGAAAACTAGATCAAAAAGTGTGTTTTTAATCCATTCATGTGTCGCGTTTTGAACCGTAGGTCTTTCTCTAAACATTGATATTTCATGGATAAATTTATAAAAGTTTATGTTTTTATGAAGTATTTAGAGTTTTAGTAAAGATCTTAAAAAAAAAAGTTAAAAACATCAAAAGTTTTGGTTTTTAATCATTTTTTGAGTTACGTTTTGGTCAGATTCGAATCTCGGTAAACTTGAGATTTACCGAGATTGTGGTGATCCGGTAAAAGTACAATAGGTAGTGGTATGAGATTTTAGGTGTCCTTTATATCGAGTTTGGTGTTTTACTGAGTTTGATATTTTACCGAGTTAGGAGTTTTATCGAATTAAGTATTCACCGAGTTAGGGTTTATTTTTACCGAGATACACTTTTACTGAAATAGGGTTTCACCGAGTTAGGTTTTACCAAGTTAGAATTTTTACTGAGCTTGTTATTGAGATTTACCGAGTTCGCTATTGATGATGTGTAGTACGGATAGCAGGCCTACTGGGCCTGGACTGTATTATACACGTGGGCATGGACCATTTCATGCAAACTAGGCTCGGACCGCATCGCGCATAACTAGGCTCCGGCCCTACAATGCAAACTGGGCTCCGGCCCACAAATCGACAGACCCGGACATAACCTAAGCCCAGGCCACGAGCAAGGCACAGTCCGGGGAACACAAGGACGTATGCGGACAATTTGAACGGCACTCCCGAAGCACGCTCACGGACCGGCCCCCGGTCCGGAAAATGATCCACGTCAACAAACATCGATTAAGCTGCGGACCCTTGCCCGACAAGGGTCCCATCTCGGCCACTATAGCAATGTGCGAAATACTAGGAAACCCTAGCATTTCCACCACCTATAAAAGGAAACCGCGACACACACTTTCGAGGTATGACTTTCTCACTCATCACAACATATAAATATTTCTCTGACAACATGAGTACTTACTCTCACGCTGGAGCTTAATCGTGGGGTCCGTCCCCACGATAAGGCTAACGATTTGCTCTTACTTGTGCAGGAATTCTATCTTTTACTTGGATTAGTGCATAAGCCTCATAGCAGACGATCCACCAAGGTCGGCACAGCACGGACTAAGCCCAATCTTAACCCAGCTGTTAATACAAATAATGTCAAAAACGTTATTCGCATTATTCGATCTTCTTGTGTTTTGATAATCACAAAATATAAAGACATGTTACGTAAAGTTACGGTTAATAAGTTTTTAACCGAGGAAACTCGTTACTTCCACGTAGCTTCTACAACATCACTTCAGGTATGAACAAACTTTATACCGTCATTAGTTTGGTGATCAAAGAAGCTTTTATTTTCTTATAAACTTACATTTTTAAGTTTGACAAAACATTTTCACAAAAGTATTTTTGTGTTTTTAAAGAAATGTTTTATTAGGAAAATATATTCAAATTCAAATGTGTAACAGCTAGTTTTCCCCCCAAAATAGCTGAAACTACACCAGATAAGTTTTCACCACGTAAGGACAAAAAGGGAGCGTTTTTGTCTGGACGGTCCCTTAAAGGGGTCGACGGTCCCGTAGTGATAAAGGACCGTCGCCTATTTACGGGACCGTCTGGCTCTTTCCTGTCGTCTATAAATACTGAACTGTTACACTTCAGAAAACAAGGATTTTCACACACAAAACTTTCTGTTTTTATTTTCCCCTTGAGTCTTTGATCACTATAACATGTCGATATATGTTTATAAGTGATTTCCTCTTCCGTCAAGTGCAAGAGAAGAACTATCGACATCAATGAAGTCTCGAGATGTTATAGGTGTCCACACACAAACCTAACAAGTGTTACGGTGATAGGTTCTGTAAATATTGTCATTGTTATCCGACTTGTGTGTGAGTCGAGGTGGGGATATTTGTGTGAACTTGGATGGTGATGTAGATCCAAGAAGTGTTGTAACTAGATTAGTTCATGTATTGGTGTGAGGAGAATGATGTCCTAGTTTGTAGGATAGGATCTTGTCAAGTTATTATGTAAAGACTTGGATCGGGTGATGATCCAAGTGAGTCATGTATGTAGTCTTGGTTCGGGTGAAGAACCAAGTATGTCTAGTGTGTGAAGTCTTGGTTCGGGTGAAGAACCAAGAGTGTCAAAGTATGAAGGCTTGGTTTGGGTGAAGAACCAAATGTGTTAAATATGTGAAGACTTGGATCGGGTGAAGATTCAAGATAGACAAGAGTGCTTGTTCGTGTGGCCACGCGGGCCTTGGAGTAGATTGGTTCTAGCTACGATTAGAACTCGACATTATGCTTAGTGTCGTTAAGCCTTGTGTAAGCATGTGTACGGATTGCTCCGCCTGAAGGAGTATGTTGATATAGTGATTGATAACTCTCGAGTGTGGTACTCGGGGAGTGGAGTAGGACGAAGAGTGAGCTTCGTGCTGAACCACTATAAATTGCCGCGTCTCTTTGGTTGTGTTCTTTCCTTACTCTTTACTTTACTTGTTTGTTTATGCATGTTACTAGTTAAATTGATATCACATAACAAGTAGAATTCAACAAGTTTGCAAAAGAATATAAACCGGACCTAAAAACGGCTAAACGTTTTAACAACTAAAATGAAACGGTGAAACTATTCAACCCCCCCTTCTAGTTTCTACAATTGGTATCAGAGCCAGGTTATCAAGATCTTTAGAGTATACTGTACTTTAAAACTTGAATCGATCTATGGAGTCTGAAAGACACTTAGAAGGGATCTATTTGAATTAGTCACCATTTTTCGAAAATGAAAACTTTGTCATTTGGAAAAATGAATTTGAAAGTTATGTGAAATCAATTAGTCATAATCTTTTGCGTGTCATCTCTTTTGATATTTTTAATCAATGAGAATAGATTTCGAAAATTAAGATTTTATAAGAAACTTTTGCTAGACATTGAAGTCCAAATATTGGCTTATAAAACTTAACTAAAAAATTGGTTTTGACAAAACCATTTTATGAAATATGGTAAATGATATATGGCAAAATACTTTAAACTTCCATCAAGGAAATGTTCAAGCCAAAGATGATGAAAATATGTTATTAGTAAGTCACTTAGTTTTAGTAGAATCATGTACTACTAGTTTGAATGTTTTTGTTGTAGGTAATGTTGCCGACAAGAATCACATTAACAACTAAGTTGGTGTACTAATCAACAAGTCTTGAAGTGATGATAATGAAGAAGACTAAGTACGTGGATAGATAGCCTAAGGTCAAGATGGTTAGAAATCAAGACAATGCGTGGCTAGATTGTGTAACTACACTTAAGGACAATTCGCCAAGTGAGTTTCATCATGTCTTCTTATTTTTCCCGTGGGGGGGATAAATGCTTAAAACTCGAACACAAGTCTTTTATACCGGGTATTGAAATACCGTCAGGCCAATGTTTTTTGCTTAAGTTACTATTGTCAAAAGTCCCTCGATCATGAACCTTAATCACTTGAAGGGTGAACGTAAATAAGTGTGGATAGTACTATTAGTGATTGACAATCCTCGTTTGGTTGTTAGAGAAAACACCAGGCGCACTTTATTGTTCTTATAATAGGTTATTGACAAATACCTATCTTGGGGGCCTATTACTTACCGTCATAATTTGTATTTATGATTGGCTGTTAATCGTTGAGTGTCATGAGCTTAAAGCAATAACAGGAAAATTGATTTTAAACTTATTGATTGCATATGATTGTAATACATTCTTAACTTGTGATTCAAACTCTTAAACTTAAACTTATGAATATCACTCAACTTTATGTTGACTTTAGCATGTTTTATCTCAGGCAACTAAACAGGATGGATCTTGAAGGCACGGAGTGGGCAAAAACATGGCATGAACTATAATAAACTACTTATTTTCTTTCAGAATAAAACATGTTCTTAACTTATGAAATGTCATGTACTCAGAATAATTGGTATTTTGAAATAAATTAAACTTTATTACGTCATTTTGTGTCATTTACTATAATTGTGACAAAGATCCTTGAAGTAATACCCCAAAAGTCTTCCGCTAACATTGTTAAGTCTTCCGCTGTTATTGACAACTTTTGGGGGTGTTACAGATTGGTATTCAGAGCCACGGTTATAGAGAACCAGATGTTTTTAAACATTGGACTATAACTACACTTTAAACGGACCATTTATACAAAATACCACTTCATGCCCTCCGTGCCTACATTCCAGCATCCGGTAGAAATATTACTTCTCATTATTTCTTACTTATATAACTTGATATATACTTACATGTTATGATTATGCTAATAACTATGTTTACTAATCGGGATTATTACAGTAACATGGCTTCAAAACCCAACTTCATTGTTTTATTATCGGAAAAAGGAATTAAACATGAGACAACGCCGTTGGTTAGAATTACTTAGCGATTACGACTGTGAAATCCGTTATCACCCAGGAAAGGCTAATGTAGTAGCAGATGCGTTAAGCCGGAAAGAAAGACTAAAACCTCTCAGGGTTAAATCACTAGGTATGACTATTTGTTCACCCCTTCCAGCACAAATTCTTATCGCCCAGAGCGAAGCTCTCAAGAAAGAAAACCGACCAAAGGAAAAGATTTTTGGTATGCCGGAAAACAAAAACGGTTTTGTGAAAAGATCAAATGGAATGCTTTGTTTCAAGGAAAGAAGCTGGATTCCCCTCTTTGGAGGTATTCGTGACCTCATCATGCATGAGTCTCACAAGTCGAAATACTCCATTCACCCGGGTTCCGACAAAATGTACCAAGATCTTAAGAAACTGTATTGGTGGCCGAACATGAAGGCTGACATCGCTGAGTACGTCAGTAAATGTCTGACATGTTCAAGAGTAAAGGCGGAATACCAGAAACCATCCGGATTACTCACCCAACCCGAACTCCCAATGTGGAAATGGGAACGTATTACAATGGACTTCATCACCAAACTTCCCAAAACCTCTACTGGTTACGATACGATATGGGTTATCGTTGATCGTCTCACCAAATCAGCTCATTTCCTACCAATCAAAGAAACCGATGAGATGAACACACTTGCTCAGATATATTTGAAAGAAATTGTGTCACGACATGGAGTGCCAATTTCTATTATATCAGATCGTGACAGTCGTTTCACGTCTCACTTTTGGAAATCATTGCAAAAAGCTTTAGGAACAAAGCTGGATATGAGTACAGCTTATCACCCACAAACTGATGGACAAAGTGAAAGAACAATTCAAACTTTAGAAGATATGCTACGCGCATGCGTCATAGACTTCGGAAAAGGTTGGGATAAACACTTACCGTTAGTTGAATTCTCATATAACAATAGTTATTATACCAGTATCAAGGCAGCACCATTCGAAGCACTTTATGGTAGAAAGTGTAGATCACCCATTTGCTGGGCAGAAGTTGGAGAAATACAACTCACTGGACCGGATCTAGTTCATGAGACCACCGAGAAGATCATCAAAATCAAACAACGTTTACAAGCCGCTAGAGACCGACAGAAAAGTTACGCCGACCTAAAAAGGAAACCCATGGATTTTCAGATCGGAGATAAGGTTATGTTGAAAGTATCACCATGGAAAGGAATGATACGATTCAGAAAGAGGGGAAAGTTAATCCCAAGATACATCGGCCCATTCAAAATCCTAGAAAGGATTGGACCCATGGCATATAAACTTGAACTACCCGAGGAACTTAGCCGAATTCACAACACTTTTCATGTGTCAAACCTTAAGAAGTGTTTATCCGACGAATCTCTTGTCATTCCATTGGAAGAGATACAACTTGATGACAAACTCGTTTTCACCGAGGAACCGGTAGAAATCATGGATAGGGAAGTCAAACAACTCAAACAAAACCGTATCCCTATTATAAAAGTTCGTTGGGACTCTAAAAGAGGACCGGAGTACACATGGGAATGCGAGGATCAGATTCGCACCAAGTACCCACATCTCTTTTCATAGACACCCCTTGGCAACCTTCTTAAACTGGAATTCCGGGACGGAATTCACCGTAAGGAGTATGTACTGTAGCCTCTCGTAATTTTTCCAACGGTTAGTAAATACATATAAGTTATTACGTTATTTAAATCCCCACTTTTACGTGTGACAAAATTTTTTTTTATTATTGGACTTGTTATATAAATCACAACGGTAAATGGGGATTTATCATTTGCCTAGGAACGATGCTTGCACACAAACCTAGATAGTCTAAAATCACGAATATATTTAAACATTT
>LBNU01006970.1:1636-20701 GCA_014162995.1 Artemisia annua
CCTAAGGTCACACCTTGTCCAATTGTTGGTCAAATTGCTTGATAATTTTTGGTCTGGAAAGCCACTAGGGTTGTTTTGTTATTTGTATCATTGGTTTGCACTTATTTGCTTATTTAATAGCTTATTGAGCCCTCTCTTTTGGCCTGTTTGGATCCAGTTCTGATTCAGAATGCTATGCTATTTGATTTCAAGGTCTTGTGTGATTATTGGCTGAATTTTTGTTAATAAGTGGTTGAGATTACTTGTGACTAAATTGGCTGTGGTAAACTTAGCTTTGGTGTTGAGTACTTATTGATTCAACTGCTTATTTTTAGATCTGTCATTTTAGCTCATATCTTAAATAAGGAATTTTGCATAAGTTTGTTTTAGTTCATAATTCTGTTCATTCAAGTTTGTTTGGCTCACTTTGAGTCATTTCTTAGTTTGTGCAATTCTGGATTTTGCTCATGGAATCTTGAATTGTTTTTCTTCATCAATAATCTCAACTGTTTACACTAATCTCATTCAGTGGTTTGAGCATATCTCATGAACCTCTCAATTGTTCCATACTTGAGCTTTTACTGAGATTGTGGGCTTTTTGGAAAGCTCATTAGGTGAACTTATTGATTCCAAGCTCACTTAGGTTTTAAGCTTATTGTATAAGCTCAAATCCAGGGCTGCATAACCCTCCCTAGGCCTGTTTGGCTGCAGTGGGTTTAGAATTGCTTATTTCCTCTTGCTTGCTTATTCATTGAGCTTTTCAGTAGCTTAAGCTTATTTTGAGTACACTTAACTTGTTTGAAGCTGAATTGCACCTCTGGTTCCACTTTGTAGCTTATTGGATAGCTTTTTGTTCTTCAAAAATCCATTTTAGCTCTATAAGCTCACTGCCACAAACATAAGCTTCCATTTAGCTTGTTCTTGAGTTCTAGGAAAGTTGGTTTTACAAAAGTCACTTATTTTCAGTTGTGCAATAGATTGGTAAAAAGAAAAATCAAAAATCATCACTTTTAATTTTAGTGATAGCTTCTATTTAATAGAATTTATCTTTTTAATTTATTTTCTATTTTTTTTTTATTTTATACTTAGTAGTTTTTATATTTTTCCTAGGTTTCTGTTAGACTTAAGTATTTTTAAAAAAATTTTCATAGTTTTATCTTTTCATTTGGTAATTTTAGTAATTAAAAGTAGTTTAATTATTTTTAATTGAAAAATCAAAAATAAAATCATTTAGTGTTTAATTTTAACCTCTAGCTTCTTTTTATATTTTTTCTAGCTTTACTTAATTATATAGTATTTTTAGAAAATAGTTTCTTAATTGTTACTGTTCATTTGTTATTTTTCTTAATTAAATTAGAATAATTAGCTTTTAATTAGTAATTAAGTAAATTTAATCTAAATTAGTTTATTTATAATGTTTAGGAACATTTTATAATTTTTTAGGACTTCTGTAATTGTTAAATAGTTTTAGAAAAAGTTTGGTAATTTTATAAATTAGTTTAGTATTTATTTTAATTTAAATTAGCTTAATTAGTAATTAGTAATTAATTAATATTAAATAATTGAAAAGTCTAAAAAATATTTTTCTTTTTCTTAAAATTTATTTTTATCATTTAGATTGTAAAAATATGTTTTTCATCATCTAGGTGTTTGTAGATTTCTATTTTCACTTTTATTTTCGTACGTAGACGTTTTAATTAAACGTAACGTACATTTTTAGATTTGTAAACGTTTCCAGTTTTCTAGTAATCGTTTGTTGTGTTTGTTTATCATTTTCATTCATAATTTCGTAGTTTAATTTCAATCAATCTCTCTTTCCAATCATCGTTTCATAATCACTTGATCTCATAATTGTTTTCGATACAATTCACACCTCGTCGGGACTTAAACGACCCGGGGAATTCCTATACTCTCCTTGGTGCATTGTGCCTTTTCTAGTTTGACTTTTGTTGACCAAATTCTTGGTTGACTTTAGTTGACTATTTCAGGACCAATCAATCATCAGTGTTGTCAAGGTCCAGATACATTCCATATACGGGTATGACTACCTAAAGAATATTGTTCTCCGCTGGACTGATTTCAAGGATTATGCAATCTCTGAAGGTGATTTCAAGCATCTTTGCCCTAATGACTTTGAAGACCTGTACCAGCTTCATCTTCAAGGAAAACTACATCATCTACCACCGAAGGAAAAGAAAGCACTTGTGTTTGCTGTTCTTCACTGGGTCAGGGGAATTGTTATAAGGAAACGTGTCGAAGACTTCCAACTTGGTATCGAAAGTTATCAGTATCAGCTCAATCTCATAAGGCCTCAATGGGAAGTCGCTAATATGGAACCCGTACCGGACTATACTGTCATCGAATCTCCGATGGCAGTAGTGTTCAGAGATAAGTACAACATTCCTATGGTCATGCGCTTCAAGGAACTGCACAAGTATAGTGATGGTACGTTGCAAATGGTCGATGAGGCAGTGGACTTCAGAGTGAAAGAGTATCAAGTCTACTCAGCGAGGCCGGGAAGGTATACCAACCACTGGACGGACTATGACTTGGAGCTGAACAACAAATTTCTTCACGCTATTCGCAAGCTATCGAAGTTGAGGAGAATCTTTCACAGTCTTGAGTGCTATGTGGGTGGTAGAGTTCGTGAAGGTGACTACAGACTTCTACAAAGAACGGAATGAAGTCTTTAATTTCTTTTTGGTGTCACTATGTTTTGGCTATGGTGTTGGGTGATGTAACTTTTTTTTAACATTATTAACTCTGTACTTTTATGTAACCATGAATAATTGGGGTGTCTGTGTCCCTCACTATGTGAGGTTTCTCCGAAATGATGTACGCTTCATTGCATTATTTCTTGATAAAGAAGAGAAGTCTTCTTTCCATCGCAAATATTTTCCCTTATATGATTTTTCAGGAAAATGTTGTGAAAAACTTGGTGGTACCATGAAATTTTGGAAATCAATCAGAATTGAATCGTTTCTTAAAATCACTCAATCAATGAAAACTATTTTTTTCTAAAAATTATTATAAATGGGTCATTGATTGAGGGGGAGAGTGATTTCAAAATCTTAAAAAAATCACCATAACAAGTTTTTGTGTACATAATCAGCAGTGAATAAAAATGTGATTTTCACGTTATGTGTCAACATATGAATTTTTTTAGAGTTTCTCGTTAAACTCTAAATCATTTCAAAAGCTCATCATCTCTGACACATAACAGACTCCCTCCATAATTAGGGGGAGTAAAAGTTTCGTCTCATTATCAGTATATGTTTAAATTAGTCCACATTTTTCTCCCAAAATTTTTTGAACTTATTTAAATCAATTGGGATCACAAAATCTCAAATGATTTGAAATTTGTGATCGGGGGAGAGAATGTGATTTATGTAAGAAATCTGATAAAAATGTGATGTTTTGGAATCAAATGTATGCTCTCCCATATGTGCCAAACTCTTTGATATATGAATGCAAATATTGAGGGGGAGCAAAATGGCTTCAGTGACAAAAGGATTTGGCATCTCATGTGAGCGTGACTCAGACTTAACAATTGAATTGACGAAACACAACTGTTAGTATTCGAAAGGATTTATCCAAGTAGAAAGTACCGTTTCGAAAAGCTCTTCTTAGATGTATACTTTGACGGGTCTAACTTCCTTATTAAGGAATGTTAACAACTTCAAGTTAGTTATTAGGGCTAGTTATCACCTAAAAGCTGATAACGGATCCCTTTAACTAAGCAACGTAAACATGTCCCTCGGGTATATGTCTATTAAAAGTGGATCAATATAAAAAGTGCAACTCACCCTGACATGTGCAAATTTCTATCAAAAATCTATGAGCACATGTTAAGGGGGAGCATTTGAAAATCATAAAACTCTCAAAGTGACAGTAAAAATGTGTTTCATAATCATAAACACTTTGAGAGAATTTTCAATGATTTGGTTGACGGCAACATAGGATAGTCATGAAGTTATAAGGTGGCTAAGGTTAGGAAAACCGTCCTATGATCCGCCAGAGCTGGAGGGGTCTACCCAAGGAAAATACCAAATAGATAGTAATAGAAAGTCCTTAGGTATTTATGAAAAAAGGAGATAAATGAGAAAGGAGAAAGAAGGGGTTGAAGAATTAAAAAGAAAAGAAATGAGAAAGGGTGAAAAGAAATAGCCCTCCCATTTATTCAACCTTAGGGCAGAAACCGGGTTCAATTCATATGCTACTGGTTGTTGCTAAGGCGACACCGGTATTGAAGAAAAGACGTCATGGACCCAGTGACGCACTGCACTAAACCTTCTAACCACTCAAGTTCTCTCAAAAGAGTTTGTTTCATTCTCACGGGGAACCCTGCATAATCTATCAACCGCTCATTACGAGCCATGTTGATATTGAAACAGGAGACACCGCTCTAGTCTCCAACTACCAAATAATGCACTTATTGAGTTTAGAGCCATGAGATGCATCAAAAGATCTCATAGGAACACGTGCTACTTCTACACTGGTGGTTCAACGTTAAGGACATAAGGTGTAATATTATGAGTCCTATGCAGATCTTAGCAATCTGCCAAGAACACTTATGAGAGAATATACGTATGTAATTCCCAGTGATTGAGTGGAAATTCCTGCCAGGGTCAACATCAAACAGCCCTGAAAGCAGGTCACTTCGGTAATTCCTTGTGGACTACGCTTAGTGATCGTGGCAGTTTCAATACGGTCTATAGTCGTGGAGTGATCTCCAATGACTCACCTAATCGTTGATCTACTTTAGTAGGTCTTGTAAGCCCTTTCGAGGGTATCCGATTTAGGAACGGCCTTGGTAAGGTTTAGAGAAAGTTTTCACACTATGCTATTAACAATCTCTAAGTCCGAACCTGTAAGTACCGGTCGTTTTATTGCTAACTGTCTTATGCAGGAATACTTGGCGAGTGTTGCTGACTGCAGAAAAGATGCCGATCCATCACCTCATGCTCACAATTTGACATCACAACCTATGAAATCATGATCATTTGATGGGCCTCAATGATGCTCCCACAACTCTGATGTTGAAGATCATGATCCTGAAAAGTGTGAGCATGGCAACACCAAATTTTCTACATCACATGGAGACGCTGCTACACAAAGATGACTTGAAGATATTCATCTGGATGATAAACACGAAGTCATGTCAATGATCATCCAACATTTTAATTAAGTCATCTAACGTCCACTGCTGAGAGCAAAAAGCTTATTACAATGAAGAATCAGAGACTACGAGCAACAATGATATCATCAAAGATTAGAATGCTAGAATTCCAGTTGTAATTTCTGGGGTGACCTCCCTTAGGGGGAGATTGTTAGGAATACGTTTATTCATATGAAAGACTAGGTCACCCCGAGTATTGTTAAGCATTATGTAGCTCTTAGTATTTATCATATTAGTTAGTAGTTAGTATCAGTTAAGTAACATTGTGGAGGAAGGACGGGTCTTTACCCTCTGTATACCTGATTCACAGCCCGAGAGTGGGCGTTTAGCTGTAACTATAAATACCCCTCTCCACATGTGGAGAGGGTTGGAACTTTCATTCATTCAATCTAATATCACAAGTTTCTCTCTCTCTCTTTCTCTCTCTAGAAAGTTTCCCATCTCCCCCCCTCTCTCTCTCTAACCAACGAACCATAACCACCATGTTATGATGTTTGTGACTTAATGTTTATCTTAAATCATTACCTTTTTCTATCTTCTCAAGAAGGTCAAGGAAAATTTCATCTAAGTTATTTAAAATTTCCTCTAACTGATTTTCCTGATTTTCTAAAGTTGTCCTAGTGGGGTTTTCTCCAAATTCATCTTTCCAGGATGAAATGGGAGGGTTTACTAAGTAAAGTGTAGGTGCTAAAGTATAGGGTTGCCTAGGGTCATATCTAGGGGTATAGGCAGGGATATGGTTTCTAGGTATACATGGTTCTCTAGGGAGAAAGAAACCATGTGGTTCTAATCTAGGAGTGGGGAACAGTGGGTATAAAATAGGGTTTAGGGGAGTAATAGGTGATGCCTTAGCATAGAAATCTCTTAAGTGTTTTAAGTGTGAGTTATCTATAAAAGGTGTAAAACCTAAGGGTGAAGGTGTATCTAAACTATTCCTAGAGTCTCCTAAGGGATCGGGAAGGTATGGTTTAGAGGAATAATCTAGTACATTCGGAGAGGAAAGAACATTCTCCAGATGTAGACTAGATGAGACGGGGGTAGAATAGCGGGGAGTAGACATAACTATATAATAGTAAAAATACTGTAAATCATTTAGCAGTTAAGCAGGCAATTACTATACTAACCTTAGCACGTATGGTTACGGAGGATGGCAGGGGCACTGAGGACTTTCTTGGGTTTAGGAAAAATAGTTGTAGTTATGGTTTTGACCTTGTTCTCTACAACTGACGCTCAGATACCAAACTGTAACACCCCCATTTTCACGGTTCGTAGCGGATTTAGGGTTGGGGTATTACTTCATTGAATCACAATTACAGTAATAGAAAACGACTCGAAAAGAGACGTTTATAGAAATTTAGTTATCATTCATTTGATTATCAAAGTTTTTATAGTAAAAGATATACTTTTACTATTGATGAGGTCCCAAAGTCTAAGTAATATGTTACGTTTGAATGATAACCGGTTTGAAAGTCCTTCAAGTTCAGTGCCTCCTTCTGCCACATCTCTATAGTAATGATATACCTAGGATACATGCTTAAAAAGTCAACACTAGGTGTTGAGTGAGAGTCATAGGTTTAAGTGTTAGTGAATACAAGTTCCACAGGGTTCAGTTGATACACCCTTCAAGAAAAATGTAGTGTTTATGATAACTGCAATTCATTCTACAATTATCATGTGTGGGGTATGTTGCACTAAGCTCATGAACCACACGTTAACAATCCGGGTCATGGGGCTGCAGACCCAACCATGAGGGGATGGGAAGGATAACTTGCCAAAGTTAATCCTTCAGTNCCCTTCAAGAAAAATGTAGTGTTTATGATAACTGCAATTCATTCTACAATTATCATGTGTGGGGTATGTTGCACTAAGCTCATGAACCACACGTTAACAATCCGGGTCATGGGGCTGCAGACCCAACCATGAGGGGATGGGAAGGATAACTTGCCAAAGTTAATCCTTCAGTGGGTTCAAATATAGTACTTATTGATACCATCCAAAAAGATGTAGTATCAACGGGAGTTGTCAAACTCCAATAGATCTATCAACTATATTCGTGTTCGCGTGGGTAAAATATCCCAAACGATTAGATTCATGAATTTTAGTTATGTAGTGGTGGCAGATAGTTTACTCGTGCAACAACCAAAGAAAAAGACTTGTATTCAGTTTAAAGTAAAGCAAGTAGCATGTATCCCCCTCACAGGGTTTGTAAAGCATTTAGAGTGAAAAGTTAAAAAGATGTGAGGCTACGAAACTCACCTGGGCTTAGGGAATTCTTACTGATGCAAAAAGTGACTCGGAGACTAGACTGCCTTACTCACGTATCCTGGTGTGTTGTAGGTGTGGATGTATGTCAAGCTCTAGTTGTTTAGTTTAGGTTTCTTAAGTAATCATTCTTAGGGTTTTTAGAGTTTTAGGTATAACACAACACCGTTCAGGCCATCACAATTCAGAAGTATAAGACTCCTCACATGAAGCTCCCTACTATTGTATTATGTTATTAACATAATACCGTTCGGGCCATCATAATTCAGAAGTTAATACTCCTCACATGAAGCTCCTTACTATTGAGTTATGTATTTATTTAGAGTTTAGTTATAACATAACACCGTTCGGGCCATCATAATTCAGAAGTACATGCCATAATCGTTTGACGAGCCAGGGCACTTTAAATCGTAAACCCTTCAAACTCGTCAAAACGAAATATCCACATAATACTCCTCACATGAAGCTCCCTAGTATTGTGTTATGCTTCTAACTTTAATATTTTTACTTTATATCCTTATAGTTTAACATATTTACAAAATCTACCCTAAACTTATAAATTTATAATTCTTATATTACTTATACTTATAACTATCTATACTTGACACAATTAGTCCCTATACTTCTATATTTTAGGAAAATGGCAGAAATGATCCTTGAACTTATAAGTTTTCTATATTTACCATTTAGACCCTTAACTTTATAACTTTTGCAAAACTAGTCCTTTTAAGTTTATAACTATTTATCTTTTTATCCCAGGGTTTTATAACTTTGCAAAAAGGGTCCTTATACTTATAACTTCTAAGAAATGTCAAAAATAGTCCCTAGACTTAATATTTTCAGAAAGTTAACATATATATCCCTATGCATGGAAAACTTTGCAAAACTAGTCCTAATTTCATGCAAACTATTTTTTATTAAACAAAATGGTTTTCTAGCTTATGTTTAACTAATATTAGCTTATCTAAGTTATCTAAATCAGATTATAGCTTATGTAAAGGGCTTATGGCATATAAACATGTATTCGACACTATTTAGGGTCTAAAAATGAAAACTAGCAAGTTTTAGTGATCAAGGCTTAGGCAAGGGTTCCTATGGGATCTAAGGCATCCAAATACTCTCCTAGGACTGAACTAAAGCTAAATAAATCAAAATGGAAGGCTTACTTGACTAACTAGGGTTTAACGAGGGGTATGTTTAGGGTTTAAGGTTTCCTCGGCCAAAATAAACTCGACAAGGGTCCTTGGCTTGCTTTGCTCGACTCCTAGGCTTACTATAGCTCGAACACTACTACTACTATAGAATGTTTTGAGGTGAAGAAGAGAAGAGGTGTGCCTTTGAAATGAAAGGGGTGTCGAGCTATTTATAGGGTCCGATTGGAGTGGAGAGCAAGCAAGGCATGTAGGAAGTGTCGGGGGNCTATGGTTTAGGTTTAGTTTTGACCTAGTTTTACCTAGAGTGATTTTAGGGTTTTTCCTAGGGTTTTATGCCTAGTTTAGGGTCCTATGAGTGTGTAATGAGTAATCCTAAGTCCTAAGAGGCTTATACAAAGTGGTGGTAGCTTATGGGAAAGATTTGGGATGGTTTGACCTAGTTTCTGGGAAGTTATAACCTAGTTATGGTTTTGTGCCTAAGGGACTTGTACCTAAGCTCTAATGGGTTATACTAGTGCCTAAGGGTCCTAAGGTTTCCTAATGTTCCTAAAGTAACTCATACTTAATCCTTGGACACTTTCAAACTAGTTTAGTTAAGCATATAGGGTTTAGTAAGCACATAAGTCTAATTTAGGTTTAATTAGGGTTTGTTATGGTTTTTGTTATATGTTTAGTGTGTTAGATTGGTAGATTACTTATTATGTTGTTGTTGTGATCTTATGCTTGACATACCAGAGGTTTATAGGATATGAGTGTTGAGTTATTTGGCTTGTGTGGATACGTGAGCAGGTCTAGAGAGTCATGTAAGTAATGAATGCACATAAAAAGCAAAAATTTACCTGTGAAATACCTACTATAGGTATTTGTAATGGGAATGATAGTGATGAGATTTTGTGGGTTGCTACAGACGCCGTTACAATTGTAAATCTATATATACGTTTGCATGTTTTCATTAATTCGTGTAACACTTTGGAGAGACAAACCCTAGACGAATTTTATAGCTTTTGTTAGGCTTTAACAGCCTTTGAACTTCATGTTTCAATAGAGATAAGTTAGTCCTTTGATCATTCGATATGTCTATGTATTGTTTGATTGTGTGTTTATTTTCTCTATACTTTAACATGCTAGCTTAAGTTATTAAGTGTTTGCTTAGATCTAATGAAACCTAGTCATTGAATGTTGATTTGCCGTCTCTTGGTTAATTGATTGCCTCGCGTTAGGATAAGAAAACTGGCTAAGTTCTTATATATATTGAACGTCTTATAAAACGCAACCATAGAGTGCACTATTGGTTTTCCTCGTTGTATTTATTGCGTGAATTGTGGCTTGTAGATCCTAGAAAAATTAATAGACTTTAAGGGTTTTACGGGAGACTAATGTTCATAGAGTTGGGGACTTCGGCACCTCCCCACGACCAATATTAGACAAATCAATAAGAGATAACTAGGGAGTAAAGATGTCTAAGTAAACACTGCTCTTCCTATCATAAGATTTACCACCAATTTACTTTTCTTGTTTATTTAGATTAATTTTAGTTTAATTATTAGTTTTGGATTAGTTGACTAGCAACTAATTCCGACCGTTCTTTCAAAACCCGAGATTTTTACATGCTTTCATAAAATATAAAAATACAAAAAGAATCATCCCTCACCTATAGACCTATCTCGACATACACCCTTAGAGAATGATCAATTCCCCGGACTTACCTATACTACACTACAACGGTTAGGTACACTGCCTAGAGGATTGTAAAACTTCATATCTTTCCACTGTTGAGGTTGAGTCTCGGGTCACCTTTGTTAAGTCACTCGCGTACATTGAGTATGGCATGTTAAAGACTTAAAACAAAAAGCAAAAACTCGGTGGGCCTTAAAAGGTGATGAGAACATAAGTTTTTTCAATGGGTTCATAAATAATAGAAGGAATATATCTCGTATTAATGGTCTTAACATACAAGGAGAGTGGGTGTCAGATGCAATGTCGATCAAATATTACGTATTTCACTTCTTCAGTACTAGATACAAAGAAGTTAGCTACTCAAGGCCAGTTTTCAATAGCAACCTCTTCAGACGACTTTCTTTCGATGGGGTACATCTTCTTATAAGCCTTTTTCCTTTGGTAGAAATAAAAGACAGGATTTGGAATTGTAGAAGTGATGAAGCACATGGTCTTGATGGCCTTACTTTCAAATTTATTAAAAAACAATGGGACCTTTTTGAAAATGATATTTATGTGCACGTGTTGTCATTGTAGAATAGGATATTTATTCTTATCAAGTTTTACACTTATATTTAGCCAACTTATCCTATAACATACACTAACGAGCAGTGTACCCGATCAATGTAGCTAGTTGGTAAGTAGAGTGTCAATCACTAAGAGTGAAACGTAACACCTAGAATGTCTATCAGTATTATAATTCCTAAGTTAGTCCTAATTAACCTAATCTAACACAAGGGGGTTCAGTCTGAGAGACTGGCACGGTTTGAGTTGATTATAACAGTAATTAAACTATGGATCGAATACACGAATGGCGAACATGTACAAAGATAGATAATAGATACAGATAAGAGGCCTGACTAATGATTAAGTAGCTTGTTACTTGTTTTATTGTCAGTGTTCTAAAAGGCGCACCAAGGCGCCGCCAAGGCGCGAGGTGTGGCCTCGGCGCCACAAAATGGACCAAGGCGTGAGGTCTAGGTGTTGTGTGAAAAGGCGTGGAATAAGGCGCGAAAAGGCGTGCAAAGGCGCGCCTTTTTGGTAAGGCGTGGCGCCATTTTTAGAAGCATTTAGGGGATTTATGGATTTGGGCTTGAATTTCAAGTATTTGGGTTATTTCTTTCTTGGGCCTCGTAATTTCAAAACTTAATTCCTACTTGGGCCTCGTATTTGGGCCTGGCTATTTGGGATTTGGGCTTTAGTATTTGAAATTGCTCTTATAAAATGATATAAAATTATAAATACATAAATTTATAAATACTTTGTTGCCGCCTTAAGCACGCCTTAAGAAACGCCAAGGCTTCTCAAGGGCGCTTAAGGTTTGAGGCGTGGCTGTGCCGCCACGTCACGCCTCACGCCTTTTAGAACATTGTTTATTGTTAGTTTTATATGATGAGTGCTAAAATCTCTTCTCTCTCGTTGGTATCTTGATTATAGGCGAATAAACTCTTAATGATTACGTATGTCTATATTATTTAACCTTTTTTAAGGGCTTACACTAACTTATAATGCTAGTGAAGTAATCGTGGGAGGCGTATGGCAGCGCAAACAAGCCACAACTAGACACAGAGGTTATCAATGCAGATATGACAAAAACCAAATAAACATCAAATAAACTTATAATTGCGGCCACAATCCCAGCAATCCTGATGGATTATAGTGTACTATTACAATAAAACAAAACTATTTAATTGAATTAAAACACAAGCAGAACCTTCTTACTACTCTGAAATCTTCATTTGGTGGTGTCTTGTGTTGACTTTTCGCCTGTATTCTTCACCTTAGGGTTTACTTTGCATTTTGTAACAGTTGTAACACACAAAATTTTGGCTGTATAATGGGGTTGATGCGTGGTTTTGCAACCTTACAAAAGGTTTTACTTCTCAAGGGATCTTGAGAAGCTTGCAATCCCCACCAGGCAGTGTACCTGACCGATGTAGTATAGTGAGTGGCAAGTACCGGGGGATTGATCATTCTCTAGGGGAATAGTGTCGTTAGGATTGAAAGCTATGTAAACTAGGCCTAAAGGTGAGGGATGATTCTTTTTGTATTTTTGTATTTTATGAAAGCAAAGTAAAAATCTCGGGTATTGGAAGAGTGGGCGGAATTAGTTGCTAGTCAACTAACCCAAATAACTAATAATGCAAATAAACTAAAATAAACAGAAAAGTAAATTGGTGAATTTTTTATGATGAGAAAATGTGTTTACTTAGATTTCACTACTCCCTAGCTATCTTTTATTAATTAATTGGTTTGTTATAATTGTTTGGATGAAGGGTTGTTTTCCTTAATACCAGTCGTGGGGGCGTGTACGTCCTTCCCCAACTTATAAGCTTCTATCTCTTCCTATGACGACACGTTTAGTATCCTATCATGGCCTCCTCAATATTCACTTATGCATTAAAAACAACCAATGACATTGGTGTACACAACTGAGAAACGTTTCCCAAGACATTCAAGCACATTACCATATAGGAGATAGGCCAATTTTCTTGAGCCTAACGCGAAATCAATCACCCAATACAATTAAACAAACCAACAATCAATAATTAATAGCTAGGTTTCATTAGATCTAAGCAAACACTAAAAGACCTAAGCTAGCATGTTAAAAGAAAGACAAGCATAAAAGATAATCAAACAACACAAAGACATATCGAATGATTAAAAGGTAAACTTATCTTCAATTAAACATGGATGAAAGAAGGGTTTGAAACCTTACAAAAGCTGTAAAATTCGGCTAGGGTTTCTTGCACAAAAGTTCCACATTAATGAATGAAAAATCTAAAACTATATATAGATATATAAAGGTGACGGCGTCAGCTTTTGGACCCTGACGCCGTCATCTCGCCGCTATTAGGGTTTCTTGTCGTCCACTCCAACTTCTTGATGCCGTCCCCCTTGGTAGTCATTGGTATGTGTTTATACACATACCTTTTATTGACTAAAAACCCGACCAAATTGACCAAAAAACTAACCCATAAATGCCAAATACTTGTGTTTTTGTGTTTTTGAATGTGCAGGTATGGATTTATTAGAAAAGGACGAAAAATCACAAGAAAATGACAAAACGAGCATGAGAATTGGAAAAGTGTCAAAAACCGGAGCCGAGAGAGCTAAAGGGTCTAAGGGAAGCTCATATTTCATAAGGAGTCCCTAGAGTTTCAGCAAATGACAAAATTGGTCCTTGAATATAAAGTTTGAGAAAGTTGCATCAAAGGCCCCTCAAGTTTAAAGATTGTCAATAATGGTCCTTTTAAAGATAATTTTGGGGATATGACATTAATGGCCCTTCAAGTATTCAAGAATGTCAAGTGAGCCCTTGGATTATAGTTTTGAAGATTGGCAGCAATGGTCCTCTAAATTTCAGAAGTTACCACTTTAGTCCTTGTGGTTATTTACACTTTAATAACACTAGTCCTAAAACCTTAAACCCATTATCTACTAATAACATTAACCCAACACCCATTATTTACAAAACCCAATAAATCCTAAACCCTCTACTGCTGGCCCAATGACAACACAAGCCCACCTTCCAATTAATTAAACCCGTAACCCATTATCCCCCACACCCTCCAACCCGACCCACAATCAAGAAATAATAAAAAATTTATGAAGGCGCCTTTTACTGTGTATCTTCTTCACTGAGTTACCCTGCTCCTAATCCTTTTCACCCAATATTCGAGTACGAGGTTTTGAGCTTCTAGAAGACTCTGACACGTTGTCAGATGTCGACATTTATTCTCAAATGTGGCAAAACAAAGCCCTGTGATTGGTCTAGCATACATGGATGAAGATAAGAATGCATCATATGGCTAAGAACCTGATGGGATGTCGTCATATGGATAAGGAGAAGGATTGAATGGCCAAGAATCAGCTTTTGGGTCCTTCCACAGAAACCCTAGCACTCTCCTCTCCACCTATATAAGGACCCCCTCTATAATCGTTACAGTGTGTAGATTTTTAGTAACGAAATGCTGTCAAATTTTATTTCCTAAATGTAATCTTAGCTTAAGTTTAATGTAATCTCAGTTTCCTTTAATAAAGTTTTAGTTTAAAAGTTTTTAAATTTATGTTTTTATTAATTTTCATTGTTCATGATTTAGCTTAAATTGATGTTAAAATAGCTTAAGTTCTGTTTCTTTAATCACTTTTAAACTTTCCTTAGCTTTTATAAAATTTTGTTTTTGATTTACTCATCTTTTAAAAAAAATATATACAAACAAAAAAAATCAGAAAATCCAAAAATCCAAAAATATGTTTTGTTTTTCTTAAGTCCAGCTTGCATCTAAGCTTTTTGGTAGTTTACAAAGCTCATTCTAGCTTTCTAGCTTTAGTGAGTGGTGTTTGTAGTATAAAAAGTTCAAAAAAATCCACTTAGTCAACATAAAGTCAACCTGAAGAATCCATCGAAGAAGGTGTTTGTTCCTGTGATTTTGAGGTTCCTGTGGTGTAAGTTAAGCCTATTAAAGATAGGCTTTTAGTGGTTATTACCCTATGTCAGTTAGGGTGTGGTATTTGTAAGTCTCCATTTCAATTTTTAGCACCTTATTGCACTTTAGTAGTAGTAGTGTAAACTCTGTTCTTATAGCTTAAAGATGTTTAGTATAACCTATTTTAACTGTTTGAATGCTAGTTTTGTGTCCTTGAATGCTTTAGTTTGAATTTTATATCCTACTTCCTAATTTAGTAAATCTGCACTTTGTTGTTCTAGGTGTTATTTGTTGTGTTTGTTGGTTCAGATAGCTTTAATGTTGAGTAGTTAATCTGATTTGACCATTAAATTAGTAGTTATAGTTTTAAATATAGCAGTGTAGTGTGTTAGGCTAGTTTAAGGGGTGTTTGGATCTTACTGTGTTGCTATGTTCTTGTTGTTTATTGCTGTTGTTTTTGGTTGTTATAGGTTACACTAGGTTCCATTAGATCAAAACTAGCATAAAACTCAGTAGGTTTAATACAGAAAGTCAAAATTGCATGGTAACTAGAATCTGTTGGCTATACTTGAAATCTGCTACTGCAACTTGTGTGATTCTGTGAAATTTGTGTTTGTTCTTGTGTTCTGAATGCTTGCAAACCATTAAAGTACACCTAGGATAAGTTTCAATCAGTAGAAATTAGAATAAGTCAAACTTTGTGTGCAATTTAAAAAGTCAAAAGTCTGCTCTATCTTCTTGTTACCAGATTTTTCTCAGCTGAATCAGGGTTAAATTAAGGTTCAATTGGGGTGTAATAATTAGGGCTTTTGTGTTTTTTGAGTTGTCTGCTAGGTGGTCTTGATTTTGCCCCCTTAACCTCTGCAAAATTGGCTTAATTGATTGCTTATTTAACTGCTTAAAGTAGGGGTCTGAGCTGCTTGTTTCTGTCCATCTAGTCCAACTGGATTGGTGCTTATTTGGCTCATTTGTGTGCTTATCTGTATGATTTGAGTTGAATTATGCTTGAACATGTTCCCTTAATTTTTTTTGAGATTTGTGTGCTTAATAGTGCTTATTAGCTTATAATTAAGGCCTTATTGAAACTGCTTTTTAGCCCAACTGCTTATTTAGACTTAGTAAGCTGCTCAGATTATTTTTCCTAGGATCCTTTGAATTTCCAGAAAAATCCCAGATTTAATTGAAGTAATTTGCTATTTATTTTAATTAAAGTTAGTTTTAAATCAATTTAATTAGTTTTTAATTAATATTAATTAAAGAAAAATCAAAAAAAAATATTGTTATTTTTAAAATTAGTTTTTAGTTAAATTAGAATTTTAAAAAAGTAATTTTTCATTTTTCTTAATTAATTGTATTTTAATATATTTTAATAATTAAATTAGAATTTTAATCATCTTTAATCCTTTTTAATTAATAATAAATCACAAAAAGACAAAAGAAATTTTATTTTAATTTCAATAATAGTTCTCAGTTAATTTAGGTTTTATAAAATTAAATTTTCACTTTTTAAGTTATTTTTCATATTTATTTACAATTTAAATCTTACACAAAAATACAAAAAGAGTTTTTTAATTAATTCAAATTAAAGAAAAGAAAACAAAAATATATAATTTTAATTTTCCAAAAAGTTTTTAATTACATTTAGGATTTTATAAAATTTAGTTTTCCCCCATAGACCTTTTAATTTTAGTAGTTGCTTTTAAATCTCGGGATTAGCTCGGGATTTGCGTTATTTACGTTTTAACTTAAGTGCTTCAATTACGTGTGCTATTTACGTGTTTCTTTGCCATTTTATTAATTGTAGTTTAAAAATAAACACAATTCCTGTTATTTCACTTTTCTTTACACAAATTCACAAATCGTTAACTACGGTTCCATTCACCTTCACACGGATCACGACCCGGGTATTTCTTATTTGTTGAGAAATTACTTGGATATATACTATACTAATCACGACACATCAAAATTTTGGCGCCGCTGCTGGGGAAGGTTGAAGTGAATTTTGGTTTTCGTTTTTCGAATTGTGTTTTGAAAACCTTCCTTGTATATATTTTCTTATATAAAAAGTAAAAAAAAATCAAAAATATTAAACACTTTTCCTAAAGTGTTTGCAAAATACCAAAAATATAATAAACATCATCGGTCTTCCGTTGAAGGAGGGCGGTTGTAAACCAAATAAGTTTGAACGCAAAAGAGATTGTGAAATTATTCGTTTTCGGATTACTTTAATTCTACAACCGACACTTTCGTTGTGAGTAGATTTGAAGGAAACGTTTTCGGGTGACGAATCGATCATAAAAAAAATTACAAAACAAAAGAAAAAGACAAAAATATTGTGATTTTTAAGTTTTCTTATTTATTAAAAACCAAAAATATTTTCCTCTCTAAATTTATTTTTCTTTTTAACTTTTTAAATTTTTACTTTCTTTTTGGTGTATGAACACCCGTTCTTCGTCTAACGACATTCTTTCGCCTCTTTCGGACCCCGAACGGATTATTCGACATAATCATCGGGTTGATTTTTCGAGTTTAAATAACTTCGACGATATTAGCACGAATTGTGTTCGTTCCCCAACCGTTGAGGAAATGAACAATAACGGGCAAAATGATGTACCCCCGCCGGTGGGTGGTGCACAACAAAACGGGATCCCTCCGGTGGGACCCCAACCCGTTTATGATCTACGTCCGATGGAAGAACAACTCCAATCACCCTTCCAAGGTGTGCGGAGGGCCATCGTGATTCCCGATATCCCACACCAATTCGAGATTAACCACGGATTACTCAATCTTATCACGGGTATATCCTTTCACGGTTTTGATCACGAAGATCCTTATGTTCACATTAGGAATTTCACCGACATTGCTGAAACAATTAAGATCAATCAAGTTCCTTATGAGGTGGTTAAGATGAAATTGTTTCCCTTTTCACTCAAAGGAGCCGCCCGAACTTGGCTAGAAAAAGAGCCCCCGAATTCGATTCATACTTGGGGTGATCTAGCAAACAAATTCATCAATCATTTCTATCCTCCTTCTAAAACTTCTAATCTTCGAACTCAAATTTTCCGATTCCAACAAGCTTTTGATGAATCGTTCAGCGAAGCTTGGGATCGATTTAAAGATTTAATTGAAAAGTGTCCTAATCACGGGTTTTCCGACTTGCATCAGATCGATACTTTCTATAACGGATTGAATCCCGCTGATCAAGATTCCCTCAATTCTGCTGCGGGTGGAAATTTGTTGTCCAGGAACACTCAAGAAGCTTTCACCATCATTGAAAACAAAGCTAGAGTGAGGACTTCTAGATGCAAAACCCAAGTCTCGAGTACTAGCAGCAAATCTAATGACGACATGTTGAATGCTCTCACAACTCTTACCAAACAAATCGGTTTACTCGTCAAAGATAAACAAAAAGAAAAACCATCTCAAACCATCAATGTTATTAATCAAAGTTGTGAAACGTGTGGTGGTCCACATCCGTATTATGAGTGTCCGGCAACCGGTGCCTTTGCTCACGAGAGCGTGTATGCTGCAAACACGGGTGGTAACGGTTACCAACCCTAAGGAGATCGGAATCTCCTCAGCTACCGTTCTAGCAATTATCTTGGACCACCCGGTTTTAATAACCCGCCTCAAAACCAGAATGTGCCAAATCGTAATAATCAATTCAATCAAAATCAAAATCGTGTTAACAATGGTTTTCAAAATCCGGGAAATTTCAATAAAGGACAAAATCATGGAAATTTTCAACATCAAGGAAATAACCAAGGCCCGATTCAAGGGAATTCTCAAAATGTTAATCATGGAAATTTTCAAAATTATAATCAAGGTTTTCATCAAAACAACCGAGGACAAAATTTCAATAATCAAAATCAAGCTTTGAATCAAAACCAAACGTCCTCGGATGAAATGCCCAAGCAATTTATGCAAAAACAAGAGGAAATGAATAAAATGATGCTTAATCAAATGGCCGAATGATGCGCGTGGATTGCAACACGCACTACGTTTTACCTCTCGAGGGATCTCGAGAAGCTTGCAATCCCCACCAGGCAGTGTACCTGACCGATGTAGTATAGTGTAGTGGCAAGTACCGGGGGATTGATCATTCTCTCACAGGGAATAGTGTTCGTTAGGTTAAAGACTACTCTAATTAAGGTCTAAGGGTGGAGGATGATTATTTTTGTATTTTTATATTTTATAGAAAGCAATAAAATCTCGGTTTTGAAGGAGTGGGCGGAATTAGTTGCTAGTCAACTAACCCAAGTTATCTACTTATGCAATTTAAAATTAAAGTTTTGAGAAAACAATGGTGGGGAAAGTAGTGTTTACTTAGATTTCATTACTCCCT
>LBNU01006970.1:28132-40422 GCA_014162995.1 Artemisia annua
AAAATTTTAAAAGTATGATACATACAATAGTATTTTGTGGCAAGTTTGATATATTTTCAAATGATTATCCTTTTAGGAAATCATGTGATGTATATTTGCGATGCAACCTGTCTTTGTGTTGAAGCAACATCTAAAATGAAGAACAATATCTACTTTTTGAGATTACATCCTGGCAAAAAGAATTGTTAGAACGAGCTCGGATCAAATGATCAAAGATTAGTGTGAAATGTATGTGTGTGATTGAGAGAGAATATGTGAAGATTTTTTTATATTGATATGAAGAAATGATTATTACAATCACAATCTCCACATGAAATGAACTAACTCTCCGCTATGTATATTTCCATAAAGGGGGAAGATTTGAAACTTGACAAGACTAGTCCTGTACTATGTAAAGTATACAAGTTGATCATTTTATATATCTAAATCCCCCCTAAATAATCTACTTGGGAACTATCTAACAATATTGAAACTTTTTCTTCATTAATGAAGTTGTTATTCCCTTTTTTTTTGGGTAAAAGGGATACCCCCAGTAAAATATTATTACCCAAAAAAAATAATTAAATACAATGGATATGGGTGAATTCCACACCTCAGCCCAAAGAAGGCAAACCAAAAGCGCCTACAGAGCTTAAGACCTAACCTAGCATAAGAAATGACATGGCATACTTAGGCAAAACAGAATAAATACAACCTATCTAATCGGACCACAAAGACTAATGTCATAAGCATTGGCAAACTTCAATTAAGCATCTATTAGACCACAATCATCAAACTCATCATCGTTATAAAGGTTTTGTCCATGGGTATCTTCCTTCCATTGCTCCAATAAGCTCCTCATGCTCATGCCACTACCACCTTTAAAACCGTCAAATGCCTTAAAACTAGAAGCTTCATTGAAGTCCTCAAGGACTTCATCATCATCACTATCGGAGATAACTAGATCACAAAACTTAGAAAATGGATTGCGTACCTTTTTTCCTTCTTTAACCATGTTAGGAGTGCTCTTCGAATACAAGGAGAATGCGCATTAGAAGAACTTGGGATGCTTGTATAGTTTTCCACATTAGCCTTTTGAATAGGAAGTGGCAAGCAGCTTCCCATCATCACCCAGAAATACAAGCTTCCCCTCATTCAAGCTTATTAATCTTTTCAATAAGAGGTGTAGTACTTGGACTGCCAAATGAATCAATTGTAGCCCTTGCCTGTTTATCCGTGTTCCCAAATCCATTATCAAAATCCGAATCCTTAATAACAAAAGGATCATCCTCCAAATCACCGAGAGCATCAAAAGCATTAGACGTGTTAACTACTTCAGCATCCTTACTTGGTTGTTTATACATAGACACCTCCTTAGTAGAGTCTTCAGGAGCAGAAGCCTTTGTATTCTTAGGAGCAACCGGCTGATACTCCATTTCTTGGTCTTAGAAACCCAAAAAAACCCGCTTATAAGTGGGACCCTTTCGCTTGACAGTAGTAAACCCGTCATTCGACACCTTGATGAGTCTCGTATTATACATATTTATACCCCCGATATTATGTAAATTATATAGTAAATAACCTTATTATTAGGAATTTTGGTAGTTAATACATGAATGAATATGCAGGATTAAAGATTGAAGGAAAGACGCGAGAAGTACAAGAAACAAATGACTTAAGATAATTATTCATAGTTTGGACTAAAGCACGCCGATCTTATGGAGAAAGCGCGCCGCTTACGGGCACCTTTGGTCAACTATGCAACTACGAGTCACAAAATGAACTACGCCGGTTATATGTTATATGAGCGCCGGTTACGCGAAGAGAAGCCCGCCGGTTTTAAACCAGTTGTGCGGCGTACTTCTAATGGCAGTTATGCTTCTACATTAATGAGCCACATCAATGATGAGGCCGATCATTTGCTTGTCATAACTCTCCAGGCACGTCTTAGGGATGCATTTCAACTATAAATAGAGGCTCAAATTGTACGCTTCTACATGACCGGGAACTTAAAGCTGCTGATCAACTTCGTCTGGAAATCTATGGGAACTGTACGCTTCGGAAATGATCATGTAGCAGCTATTATGGGTTATAGAGATCTTTAGTTTGGGAATTATTTAATCACTTGAGTTTACTAGGTCGAAGGGTTGGGACACAATTTGTTTTCAGTTGGGCAGTTTTGTGATGCAGATTTAGAGGTTGCCTTTAGGAGAAATAAGGTTTTTGTTAGAAATTTGGTTGGAGATGATCTCTTAACTGGAAATCGCGGCACTAACCTATATGCTATCGACATCAATCAAATGACCTCTACATCACCAATTTGTCTTATGACAAGAGCATCTGACACAAAGTCTTGGTTGTGGCATAGAAGATTATCCCATCTCAATTTCGACACCATCAACAAATTAGCCAAAAACAACATCGTCAACGGACTCCCTAAGTTCAAATACACCAAGGAACACCTATGTCCATCATGCGAACATGGAAAAAGCAAACGTTCATCTTATAAACCCAAAACCATACCCAGTTCGGAAGCAAGGTTACATTTGTTGCACATGGACTTATGTGGCCCAATGAGAGTTGAAAGCATAAATGGAAAGATGTATATTCTTGTTATTGTCGATGATTATTCAAGATATACTTGGGTAAAGTTTTTGTGATCAAAAGATGAAGCACCAGGCATCATCATCACCTTTCTGAAGCGCACTCAAGTTCTACTTCAAGCTCCAGTAAGGATTGTAAGAACAAACAATGGCACAGAATTCACAAATCAGGAGTTAAGAACCTATTTTGAAGATGTTGGAATCACACATCAAACATCAGTAATTAGAACTCCACAGCAGAATGGGGTAGTTAAAAGAAGAAATAGAACTCTTGTGGAAGCTGCTCGCACAATGCTAATCTATTCTAGTGCACTACTATTCTTATGGGCTGATGTTGTAGCCACTGCTTGTTTCACCCAAAACCGATCCCTTATCCATCCAAAATTCAATAAAACACCATATGAGCTTGTGAACAATCAGAAATCGGATATCTCTTATCTTCACGTGTTTGGCGCGTTGTGCTATCCAACGAACGACAGAGAAGATCTAGGGAAGCTGAAAGCTAAGGGTGATATTGGAATCTTCATTGGATATTCTGAAAACTCGAGGGCATTCAGGGTGTATAATAGAAGAACCAAAAGGGTAATGGAGATGATGAACGTGAAGTTTGACGAGATTTCACAAATGGCTTCTGAGAGACTCGCTCTAGAACCCACGCTTAACCCAATGGCTTCTAATCAAACCAGATTAGGACCCAGACCAAACAGACAGACTTCTGGACACATTAGTTCAGGACTCGTACCTCAATGAGCTCAATCAACAACACCCGATAAACCTTCAGAACAAGAACTGTAAACCTTCTTCGAGTTAATGTTTGATGAATACTATGGTGGACCTTCGACAAATGCATCTCAACATCATTCTGCTGCACCCGCTCAAAATCATCAACCACCACCAACACAAGATGCATCCACAACAATCGAAGCTGAAGTACCAACTCCCTCAACATCATCAACATCTACTCCAGCAACTCTAGTTATTGAAATTGTTCTACCAAGAGTTGATGAGCAAAATCAAAGCACAAACTTTCAAGAAGAACCAACACAAAACCAAAACAATGCTGCGTTAGAAGAAGAATAAGTATTTGAAAACCCATTTGCAACAGACTCTGCTGAATCTTCTTCAAGGCTACAAGAACCATCTAACGCGCATATGTTAAACCCAAGGTACCCTTCTACACTATAGTGCACTAAAGACCATCCAATTGAACAAGTTATTGGTGAACCTTTAAGGCCAGTTCAGACGAGAAGACAACTTGCCACAGATCTCGAATTGTGTATCTACATTTGCTCAATAAGCCTCAAAGAACCTAAGAACATTCGGGAAGCAATGGCAGAAAACGCATGGATAGAAGCGATGCAGGATGAAATTTTTCAATACCAGTTACATGATAGTTGGGAAGTTGTTGAACGACTACTTGATAAACTTGTTCTTGATCTCAAATGGTTGTGGAAGAACAAAAAAGATGAGTAAATGACTGTAATTCGCAACAAAAGTATTTGAAAACCCATTTGCAACAGATTCTGCTGAATCTTCTTCAAGGCTACAAGAACCATCTAACACGCATATGTTAAACCCAAGGTACCCTTCTACACTATAGTGCACTAAAGACCATCAAATTGAACAAGTTAATTGTGAACCTTTAAGGCCAGTTCAGACGAGAAGACAACTTGCCACAGATCTCGAATTGTGTATCTACATTTACTCAATAAGCCTCAAAGAATCTAAGAACATTCGGGAAGCAATGGCAGAAAACGCATGGATAGAAGCCATGCAGGATGAAATTTTTCAATACCAGTTACATGATAGTTGGGAAGTTGTTGAACGACTACTTGATAAACTTGTTCTTGATCTCAAATGGTTGTGGAAGAACAAAAAAGATTAGTAAATGACTGTAATTCGCAACAAAGCTCGTCTCGTGGCTAAAGGATATCCATAAGAAGAAGGGATAGACTTCGAGGAATCATTCGCGCCATTAGCTAGACTTGAAGCAGTTCAGATTTTCTTAGCCTATGCAGCTCAGAAAAACATCACAGTCTATCAGATGGACATTAAGACAGCTTTCTTGAATGGAACTCTGAAAGAAGAAGTGCATGTGAGTCAGCCAGAGGGATTCATCGACAAAGAACATCCAGACTACGTCTACAAGCTTAAGAAAGCCATCTATGGTTTAAAACAAGCTCCAAGGGCGTGGTATGACGAACTATCATCTTTCTTGCTCAAAAACTATTTCACCAAAGGAACGGTTGATGATACCTTGTCCACCAGAAAATACAAAGATGACATTTTGATTGTTCAGATTTACGTGGACGATGGGGGGACTTAAATTCTTTCTTGGTTTACAAATACATCAATCCCCTCGTGGTATTTTTATCAATCAAGCTAAATATACAACAGAGATTTTGAAAAAACATGGTATGGAAAATTGTGATTCTGTTGGTATACCAATGGTCACTTCACCAAAAAACATTGCTGATTTGTTTAGGAAACCCATCGATCCGAAGAAATATCGGAGCATGATCGGTTCTCTCATGTACCTTACTGCTAGTCGACCCGATATTCAATTTGTTGTTTACTTATTAGCACGGTTTCAGGCAAAGCCTACCGAACTTCACCTCAAAGAGGTTAAACGGATCTTTCGGTACCTACGAAGAACCATTAACATGGGTCTTTGGTATCCAAAGGATTCGGAGTTTAAACTAATAGCATTTTCAGATGTCGACCATGCAGGTGATCAAGTTACAGCAAAAAGTAAATCAGGTGGAGCACAATTTTTGGGTGAAAAGCTAGTAAGTTGGTCGTCAAATAAACAGGATTGTACTGCACTTTCAACCGCGGAAGCCGAGTATGTGTCTCTAGCTATCTGCGTGTTGTGCCCAAGTTCTTTAGATGCGGACACAACTCACAGATTATGGCTTTACTTTCGATAGAATACCTTTGTATTGTGACTCGAAAAGTGTCATAGCCATCTCGTGCAATCCCGTTCATCATTCAAAGACGAAGCATATTGGAGTCCACTACCACTTCATCAAAGAGCACGTAGAAGAAGGTACTGTTGAATTATTTTTCGTTAAGACGGAATACCAACTCGCCGATCTATTTACTAAAGCCCTTCCAAAAGATTGGTTTGACGATTTAGTTTGACGAATTGGCATGCGAAGCCTAACCCCTGAGGAGTTAGAACGTCTTCTCGAATCTTTTTGAAAAATATTTTCAAAACTGCTTCGCTGTACATATTTTTGAAAAACAAAATACAAAATTTGAAAAACCAACAAAAACAAAATACAAAATTTGAAAAACCAACAAAAACAAAATACAAAAATAGAAAATTTTCAAAAATACATAAACGATATAAAATCCAAAAATCCAAAAATATTCTTCTCACGACATGTCTCTCGTATAATCGATATTCTTTACGTATCTAGAAATGTCATTCAACAAAGATACGGACATGTACAGATGCTTGAGCGGGAGTTCATTAAAATATTTTCTAAAACATGTCATTTCTCTAATTTTTGTTTGAAAAATATGGCTTTTGTATACATCAGTACGAAACCCCGACTTAAATGATGAATTTTGATTATTTCAGATCACGACTCGAACGTTCATAAACGAAATCATTTTCAAATAGTTCGAGTATAAACAAATGAAAAGATATCAAGCAAAAACTCGTTTTCACAAAATGACTTGTGTACATTTCAGTACATAACTCGCATTTCAAAAAATAACTCCCTCCAAACCCTTAATTGATTTTCAAATTTAGTTTGAAATATGCTTTTATTAAGGGAGAGTATAAAAATCAAAAATGTTCCGATTTCATGCAAAAACAAATCCGTCTATCTCTCCAAAAGTTTTTTCTATTAATTAGTTGATATAAAAAATATCACGATATGCTATTTTTGAGGGGGAGAAGACGTGATTAAAATGTGATCAAAAATGTTTAAAGATTGTGGCAAAATCTCAAAAGAGCTCGACTCAGATATAAACCTCGAATTGACGAAACTTAAATGTTAGTAATCGAAAAGACTTGTCATGGACGGGTAATAATTTAAAGCTGGTCTAACCAGTGATGTAAACGTGTCTCGAATAGGACTTGTCTAAGTAGAATGTACCAATTCGAGAAACTTTTTTAGACTTGACCAGGCCGGGTAATAATTTCAAGCTAGTCTAACTAGTGATGTAAACGTGTCTCGAATCGGTCTTGTTCACTGAAAGTCGATCAATTCAAAAAGTGCGAACTCTACCCATCATGTGCAAATTTATATTAAAAACTTATGAGCACATTTGAAGGGGGAGTATTTATGAAAAATACAAAACTCTCGAAGTGTTAACCAAAATGTGTTTTATAATCATAAAACACTTTGAGAGATTTTACAAAAAGTTTTATGGCATGTGATCAATAAACCTAGGAGAATCAAGGCGTTATAAGGTGATTAATGTTAGGTTTACGTCCTATGATCCGCCAGAGCCGGAGGGATCTACCCAAGGACAATTCCAATAGATTAGAATTAGAAGTCCTTAGGTATGATTTGAAAAAAGGAGTAAAGAATGAAAGGAGAAAGAAGGGTTGAAGAATTAAAAGGAATGTATTGAAAAGGGTGAAAAGAAATAGCCCTCCATATGTCAACCTTAGGGCAGAAGCCGGGTTCAACTCATATGCTACTCGTTGTTACTAAGGTGATACCAGTATTGAAGACAAGACGTCATGGACCCAGTGACGCACTGCAGGAACACTTAATATTTCTACACTGGTGGTTCAACATTAAAGACGCTAGTTGTATATTATCAAGTCCTACGCATATCTTAGCAATCTGCCAGAACATTTATGAGAGGATTCACACTAGTGATTCTCAGTGATTGAATGGAAACTCCTGCCAGGGTCAACATCAAACAGCCCTGACAGCAGGTCACTTCGGTAATCTCTTGTGGGTTACGCTTAGTGTTCTCGGTGGTTCCAAACAGTCTACAGTCGTGGGGTGATCTCTAGCGACTCACGCAATCGTTGATCTACTTCGATAGATCTTGTAAGCTCTCTCGAGGGCATCCGATTTGGGAACAGCCTTGGTAAGGCTTAGAGAAAGTTTTCACACTATGTTGTTAACAATCTCTAATTCCGAACCTGTAAGTACCGGATGTTTTATTGCTAACTGTTTTATGCAGGAACAACCACCATCCTAACATCAGTTTCCACATGCTCATACATACATCACGAAGTAAAAGAAAAATTCCACCAGAAAATACAAAGATGACATTTTGATTGTTCAGATTTACGTGGACGATGGGGGGACTTAAATTCTTTCTTGTTTTACAAATACATCAATCCCCTCGTGGTATTTTTATCAATCAAGCTAAATATACAACAGAGATTTTGAAAAAACATGGTATGGAAAATTGTGATTCTGTTGGTACACCAATGGTCACTTCACCAAAAAACGGTGCTGATTTGTTTAGGAAACCCATCGATCCGAAGAAATATCGGAGCAT
Organism: Artemisia annua; assembly: GCA_014162995.1. Classification (NCBI taxonomy): domain Eukaryota; kingdom Viridiplantae; phylum Streptophyta; class Magnoliopsida; order Asterales; family Asteraceae; genus Artemisia; species Artemisia annua. The sequence continues at coordinate 36,199 of LBNU01006970.1, forward strand.
GATCGGTTCTCTCATGTACCTTACTACTAGTCGACTCGATATTCAATTTGTTGTTTACTTATTAGCACGGTTTCAGGCAAAGCCTACCGAACTTCACCTCAAAGAGGTTAAACGGATCTTTCGGTACCTACGAAGAACCATTAACTTGGGTCTTTGGTATCCAAAGGATTCGGAGTTTAAACTAATAGCATTTTCAGATGTCGACCATGCAGGTGATCAAGTTACAGCAAAAAGTAAATCAGGTGGAGCACAATTTTTGGGTGAAAAGCTAGTAAGTTGGTCGTCAAATAAACAGGATTGTACTGCACTTTCAACCGCGGAAGCCGAGTATGTGTCTCTGGCTATCTGCGTGTTGTGCCCAAGTTCTTTAGATGCGGACACAACTCACAGATTATGGCTTTACATTCGATAGAATACCTTTGTATTGTGACTCGAAAAGTGTCATAGCCATCTCGTGCAATCCCGTTCATCATTCAAAGACGAAGCATATTGGAGTCCACTACCACTTCATCAAAGTGCACGTAGAAGAAGGTACTGTTGAATTATTTTTCGTTAAGACGGAATACCAACTCGCCGATCTATTTACTAAAGCCCTTCCAAAAGATTGGTTTGACGATTTAGTTCGACGAATTGGCATGCGAAGCCTAACCCCTGAGGAGTTAGAACATCTTCTCGAATCTTTTTGAAAAATATTTTCAAAACTGCTTCGCTGTACATATTTTTGAAAAACAAAATACAAAATATGAAAAACCAACAAAAACAAAATACAAAATTTGAAAAACCAACAAAAATAAAATACAAAAATAGAAAATTTTCAAAAATACAAAAACAATATAAAATCCAAAAATCTAAAAATATTCTTCTCACGACATGTCTCTCGTATAATCGATATTCTGTACGTATCTAGAAATGTCATTCAACAAAGATACGGACATGTACAGATGCTTGAGCGGGAGTTCATTAAAATGTTTTCTAAAACATGTCATTTCTCTGATTTTTCTTAGAAAAATATGGCTTTTGTATACTTCAGTACGAAACCCCGACTTAAATGATGACTTTTGATTATTTCAGATCACGACTCGAACGTTCATAAACGAAATCATTTTCAAATAGTTCGAGTATAAACAAATGAAAAGATATCAAGCAAAAACTCGTTTTCACAAAATGACTTGTGTACATTTCAGTACATAACTCGCATTTCAAAAAATAACTCCCTCCAAACCCTTAATTGATTTTCAAATTTAGTTTGAAATATGCTTTTATTAAGGGGGAGTATAAAAATCAAAAATGTTCCGATTTCATGCAAAAACAAATCCGTCTATCTCTCCAAAAGTTTTTTTCTATTAATTAGTTGATATAAAAAATATCACGATATGCTATTTTTGAGGGGGAGAAGACGTGATTAAAATGTGATCAAAAATGTTTAAAGATTGTGGCAGAATCTCAAAAGAGCTCGACTCAGATATAAACCTCGAATTGACGAAACTTAAATGTCAGTAATCGAAAAGACTTGTCATGGACGGGTAATAATTTAAAGCTGGTCTAACCAGTGATGTAAACGTGTCTCGAATAGGACTTGTCTAAGTAGAATGTACCAATTCGAGAAACTTTTTTTATACTTGACCAGGCCGGGTAATAATTTCAAGCTAGTCTAACTAGTGATGTAAATGTGTCTCGAATCGGTCTTGTTCACTGAAAGTCGATCAATTCAAAAAGTGCGAACTCTACCCATCATGTGCAAATTTATATTAAAAACTTATGAGCACATTTGAAGGGGGAGTATTTATGAAAAATACAAAACTCTCGAAGTGTTAACCAAAATGTGTTTTATAATCATAAAACACTTTGAGAGATTTTACAAAAAGTTTTATGGCATGTGATCAATAAACCTAGGAGAATCAAGGCGTTATAAGGTGATTAATGTTAGGTTTACGTCCTATGATCCGCCTGAGCCGGAGGGATCTACCCAAGGACAATTCCAATAGATTAGAATTAGAAGTCCTTAGGTATGATTTGAAAAAAGGAGTAAAGAATGAAAGGAGAAAGAAGGGTTGAAGAATTAAAAGGAATGTATTGAAAAGGGTGAAAAGAAATAGCCCTCCATATTTCAACCTTAAGGCAGAAGCCGGGTTCAACTCATATGCTACTCGTTGTTACTAAGGTGACACCAGTATTGAAGACAAGACGTCATGGACCCAGTGACGCACTGCAGGAACACTTAATATTTCTACACTGGTGGTTCAACATTAAGGACGCTAGTTGTATATTATCGAGTCCTACGCATATCTTAGCAATCTGCCAGAACATTTATGAGAGGATTCACACTAGTGATTCTCAGTGATTGAATGGAAACTCCTACCAGGGTCAACATCAAACAGCCCTGACAGCAGGTCACTTCGGTAATTTCTTGTGGGTTACACTTAGTGTTCTCGGTGGTTCCAAACAGTCTACAGTCGTGGGGTGATCTCTAGCGACTCACGCAATCGTTGATCTACTTCGATAGATCTTGTAAGCTCTCTCGAGGGCATCCGATTTGGGAACAGCCTTGATAAGGCTTAGAGAAAGTTTTCACACTATGTTGTTAACAATCTCTAATTCCGAACCTGTAAATACCGGATGTTTTATTGCTAACTATTTTATGCAGGAACAACCACCATCCTAACATCAGTTTCGACATGCTCATACATACATCACGAAGTAAAAGAAAAGTTCTTATCAAAGATCAAAGTAAAGAAATATTCAAAGAAAGATTCTACGTTATGTGAAAGAATCAACAAAGTAAAGTGACAAAGATCAATGTGAAAGAACGGAAACAACAAATGTATGTATCTCAAAGACTGATGACGTATGAGCATGTTGGAAAGGCGTATAACCTCCAAAGACAAAGAAGTGACGAAAGGCAGATAACTCCACCACAACACCAAAGAACAAAGAACGAAGAAAAGTCGTTTATCAAAGATCACAAAGCATGAAGGAACAAAGACTAAGACTATTCTACAACGACACACAAAGTTCAAGACAAAGAACATAGAAGACCTAATCACGTGGAGCATCATTCGAATGACCACCCCTTAGGGGGAGATTGTTAGCATTAAATAAATATTAAAGAAAAGTGACGGTCATTCTAGTTTTAGGAACTTTGTATGTCGTATGATAGAAATAGATATTAGGCTATGGACTTGGTGAAACTAGTATTTTATAAGTTAAGCTTTGTTTTAATGATGTAAACTAAGTCCAAGCCCAAGCCCATAGAAAGCCCATCCATTCTTATGATGGAAGTATAAAGGGCACAACCCTCCTCATTTGAGAGGTGTGCTTGAGTGTGTATTCTGTGTGTTTTATTAATAAAAGTCTTCCTTCTTTATCTCTCTACTTTCTCTCTCTAACATACACTTCATTCAAGTTACCAAAGTGCTTCAAAGATTAGTGATTTAGTTAGATCTAAGGTCCTACACCATAAGGTACAAACCAAACAAATTGCTAATGTGGTCAACATAACTCAAACACTTAAATTCGATTGAAAAGAATCATGCATGTCAATGTACAAAAAATTTAAGGTGATTTATAAGGTATGAAAAATGTTTAGCTTTTGAATACTGTAATTCATATTCTATACTAATCATATATTTGTATGAACTAAGGTGTACTACTCTATGTTTACACATTTTATAATATTGTGACAAATATTACACAACAATTATTGATTTTTTATTTTTTATATATTTTTTTAATTTTATTTTTACGATGAGAGGAAATATTACACAACAATTATTAACTAGCAAGTAGCTTTCATCGTCAATCATGAGAACTTCGTAATACTAATAACTATCATTTTCATATAGCCATTGTATCGCGATGCATGGGTACTCTACAATATTTATATAAGACTGTATAAATATTGTATAATTATATTCATCTTCGTACGTACGATAAAGTTATTTCCTAAAATTCTCGTCATACGTAAAGTTATTATCACGAAAAATTTATAATCGAATAATATTGTTCGCAAAAAGTTTTGATTACAGGATACCTGCCGCTACAACGCGCGTGGTACCCTGCTAATATTGATAACTTTGCTAGCGCTCTGTTAAAATTGTAAGGAATTTAATGGACAAATTACGAACGCACTATGCATCAGTAGTCCATCAATAAGTCTTCCAGTGTCTACTTGTTTACCGTCAACCCTTCTTTACAATTTATTTTTGTTATTAGTGCAACTAAATG
>LBNU01006970.1:40488-55264 GCA_014162995.1 Artemisia annua
TTTATTTTTACGATGAGAGGAAATATTACACAACAATTATTAACTAGCAAGTAGCTTTCATCGTCAATCATGAGAACTTCGTAATACTAATAACTATCATTTTCATATAGCCATTGTATCGCGATGCATGGGTACTCTACAATATTTATATAAGACTGTATAAATATTGTATAATTATATTCATCTTCGTACGTACGATAAAGTTATTTCCTAAAATTCTCGTCATACGTAAAGTTATTATCACGAAAAATTTATAATCGAATAATATTGTTCGCAAAAAGTTTTGATTACAGGATACCTGCCGCTACAACGCGCGTGGTACCCTGCTAATATTGATAACTTTGCTAGCGCTCTGTTAAAATTGTAAGGAATTTAATGGACAAATTACGAACGCACTATGCATCAGTAGTCCATCAATAAGTCTTCCAGTGTCTACTTGTTTACCGTCAACCCTTCTTTACAATTTATTTTTGTTATTAGTGCAACTAAATGCCTTGAACATGAAAAGTATCAAAAAAATGTTGTTGTAAAAAAAAAAAAAAGATTCAGTTTCCAACTTTAAAATCGATCAACGGGAAGAGATTCGGTGAAAAGAAAAATTAAAATGAGAAGAATAAGAATGAATTCTAGCTACACATTTCAAATAAGGTAGAAAATTTTAATAGGAGATGCATCTATTTTTGTAGATGCATCTAAAATGTGTGGTTGTGGTCTCATCTTACTATTTTCATTTTTAATTTTTTTTTTCTCATTTGATCTTAACTCATCGATCAATATCCAAATCCATCATCGCCATGGTTAAGATGTGGAGAATTTAATTGTAAATAATCGATTATTTTATACTTAAGACATGCTTTCAGTTTGCAAATAAACGATTATTTTTATAAATTGTGTTCATTTTGTAGTTACTAACTCTACCAAATGCACATTCTTTAAATATCATTTGATTATTAGTTTATTACACATATGGTTTAATTTTTTTAATACATTCCACACTTTATTTTGGAAAATTTTAATAAAAACTAGAGAAATAATAATAATAATAATAATAATAATAATAATAATAATAATAATAATCCCTTTAAAGAATTTTGACAACCCTATCCATCAATTTTAGGGATCCACCCAAAATGTTCCTCAGGTATCGCACACAATATAATGTACTAAGCCGCCACTATCTATTAAAAAATAAATAAAATAAAAAAGTACTTTGGTAAACCTACTGACACAACCCATTCCTTGACCTATTTTCTTGCGCAGTGCCTCATTTCTTCATCAATCGTTTTCCCATCCATTTCTTCATACCGAAATGACTACTAGCACTAGCTCACCAATCGCTGTTATCCCGAAAAAATTTACAGGCCTTCGAGTGTTGTTGGTTGAATCTGACCGAAGTTTACTCGCCCAACATGCACTCATACTTGAAGAAAATTCGTATGTAGGTAAGTTACCAAGCTCTTTCCATCTCCTTCTTTCGTGTTTTTGTTATAGATCTGTATGTTGATCGCTTTTATATAAGTTAAATATTTAGTCATGGGTTGAGATTAGGTTTACAAGCTTTAATTTGATATATACATGGGCAAAAGAGAAGGAACACTTTTTGTTTATCTCCAGATCATTGAAAACCTATGTCGTAATTAAGATAAATGGTTTTACGCTCATCTACATTTTTCAAGATTGAAATTTGAATAATTCTATATGTGATTGATGGATACGTGTTTTAGGATTTAATTTGAGAGATTGCACTTTTCATTTTGTTTTGTTTATATGAGCTTTAATTTAGGGATGTTGATTTTTCGTATCTTGAGAGATGTTAAAATGATTGAATGCAAGATCGAGTATGTGTTTTCCGGATTCATAGTCATGGACGGGTAATAATTTAAAGCTGGTCTAACCAGTGATGTAAACGTGTCTCGAATAGGACTTGTCTAAGTAGAATGTACCAATTCGAGAAACTTTTTTTATACTTGACCAGGCCGGGTAATAATTTCAAGCTAGTCTAACTAGTGATGTAAATGTGTCTCGAATCGGTCTTGTTCACTGAAAGTCGATCAATTCAAAAAGTGCGAACTCTACCCATCATGTGCAAATTTATATTAAAAACTTATGAGCACATTTGAAGGGGGAGTATTTATGAAAAATACAAAACTCTCGAAGTGTTAACCAAAATGTGTTTTATAATCATAAAACACTTTGAGAGATTTTACAAAAAGTTTTATGGCATGTGATCAATAAACCTAGGAGAATCAAGGCGTTAAAAGGTGATTAATGTTAGGTTTACGTCCTATGATCCGCCTGAGCCGGAGGGATCTACCCAAGGACAATTCCAATAGATTAGAATTAGAAGTCCTTAGGTATGATTTGAAAAAAGGAGTAAAGAATGAAAGGAGAAAGAAGGGTTGAATAATTAAAAGGAATGTATTGAAAAGGGTGAAAAGAAATAGCCCTCCATATGTCAACCTTAGGGCAGAAGCCGGGTTCAACTCATATGCTACTCGTTGTTACTAAGGTGACACCAGTATTGAAGACAAGACTTCATGGACCCAGTGACGCACTGCAGGAACACTTAATATTTCTACACTGGTGGTTCAACATTAAGGACGCTAGTTGTATATTATCAAGTCCTACGCATATCTTAGCAATCTGCTAGAACATTTATGAGAGGATTCACACTAGTGATTCTCAGTGATTGAATGGAAACTCCTGCCAGGGTTAACATCAAACAGCCCTGACAGCAGGTCACTTCGGTAATCTCTTGTGGGTTACGCTTAGTGTTCTCGGTTGTTCCAAACAGTCTACAGTCGTGGGGTGATCTCTAGCGACTCGCGCAATCGTTGATCTACTTCGATAGATCTTGTAAGCTCTCTCGGGGGCATCCGATTTGGGAACAGCCTTGGTAAGGCTTAGAGAAAGTTTTCACACTATGTTGTTAACAATCTCTAATTCCGAACCTGTAAGTACCGGATGTTTTATTGCTAACTGTTTTATGCAGGAACAACCACCATCCTAACATCAGTTTCCACATGCTCATACATACATCACGAAGTAAAAGAAAATTTCTTATCAAAGATCAAAGTAAAGAAATATTCAAAGAAAGATTCTACGTTATGTGAAAGAATCAACAAAGTAAAGTGACAAAGATCAATGTGAAAGAACGGAAACAACAAATGTATGTATCTCAAAGACTGATGACGTATGAGCATGTTGGAAAGGCGTATAACCTCCAAAGACAAAGAAGTGACGAAAGGCAGATAACTCCACCACAACACCAAAGAACAAAGAACGAAGAAAAGTCGTTTATCAATGATCACAAAGCATGAAGGAACAAAGACTAAGACTATTCTACAACGACACACAAAGTTCAAGACAAAGAACATAGAAGACCTAATCACGTGGAGCATCATTCGAATGACCACCCCTTAGGGGGAGATTGTTAGCATTAAATAAATATTAAAGAAAAGTGACGGTCATTCTAGTTTTAGAAACTTTGTATGTCGTATGATAGAAATAGATATTAGGCTATGGACTTGGTGAAACTAGTATTTTATAAGTTAAGCTTTGTTTTAATGATGAACTAAGTCCAAGCCCAAGCCCATAGAAAGCCCATCCATTCTTATGATGGAAGTATAAAGGGCACAACCCTCCTCATTTGAGAGGTGTGCTTGAGTGTGTATTCTGTGTGTTTTATTAATAAAAGTCTTCCTTCTTTATCTCTCTACTTTCTCTCTCTAACATACACTTCATTCAAGTTACCAAAGTGCTTCAAAGATTAGTGATTTAGTTAGATCTAAGGTCCTACACCATAAGGTACAAACCAAACAAATTGCTAATGTGGTCAACATAACTCAAAACACTTAAATTCGATTGAAAAGAATCATGCATGTCAATGTACAAAAAATTTAAGATGATTTATAAGGTATGAAAAATGTTTAGCTTTTGAATACTGTAATTCATATTCTATACTAATCATATATTTGTATGAACTAAGGTGTACTACTCTATGTTTACACATTTTATAATATTGTGACAAATATTACACAACAATTATTGATTTTTTATTTTTTATATATTTTTTTAATTTTATTTTTACGATGAGAGGAAATATTACACAACAATTATTAACTAGCAAGTAGCTTTCATCGTCAATCATGAGAACTTCGTAATACTAATAACTATCATTTTCATATAGCCATTGTATCGCGATGCATGGGTACTCTACAATATTTATATAAGACTGTATAAATATTGTATAATTATATTCATCTTCGTACGTACGATAAAGTTATTTCCTAAAATTCTCGTCATACGTAAAGTTATTATCACGAAAAATTTATAATCGAATAATATTGTTCGCAAAAAGTTTTGATTACAGGATACCTGCCGCTACAACGCGCGTGGTACCCTGCTAATATTGATAACTTTGCTAGCGCTCTGTTAAAATTGTAAGGAATTTAATGGACAAATTACGAACGCACTATGCATCAGTAGTCCATCAATAAGTCTTCCAGTGTCTACTTGTTTACCGTCAACCCTTCTTTACAGTTTATTTTTGTTATTAGTGCAACTAAATGCATTGAACATGAAAAGTATCAAAAAAATGTTGTTGTAAAAAAAAATAAAAAAATAAAAAAAAATAAAAAACCACAAGATTCAGTTTCCAACTTTAAAATCGATCAACGGGAAGAGATTCGGTGAAAAGAAAAATTAAAATGAGAATAATAAGAATGAATTCTAGCTACACATTTCAAATAAGGTAGAAAATTTTAATAGGAGATGCATCTATTTTTGTAGATGCATCTAAAATGTGTGGTTGTGGTCTCATCTTACTATTTTCATTTTTAATTTTTTTTCTCATTTGATCTTAACTCATCGATCAATATCCAAATCCATCATCGCCAATATGGTTAAGATGTGGAGAATTTAATTGTAAATAATCGATTATTTTATACTTAAGACATGCTTTCAGTTTGCAAATAAACGATTATTTTTATAAATTGTGTTCATTTTTTTGTTACTAACTCTACCAAATGCACATTCTTTAAATATCATTTGATTATTAGTTTATTAAACATATGGTTTAATTTTTTTAATACATTCCACACTTTATTTTGGAAAATTTTAATAAAAACTAGAGAAATAATAATAATAATAATAATAATAATAATAATAATAATAATAATAATAATAATCGCTTTAAAGAATTTTGACAACCCTATCCATCAATTTTAGGGATCCACCCAAAATGTTCCTCAGGTATCGCACACAATATAATGTACTAAGCTGCCACTATCTATTAAAAAATAAATAAAATAAATAAGTACTTTGGTAAACCTACTGACACAACTCATTCCTTGACCTATTTTCTTGCGCAGTGCCTCATTTCTTCATCAATCGTTTTCCCATCCATTTCTTCATACCGAAATGACTACTAGCACTAGCTCACCAATCGCTGTTATCCCGAAAAAATTTACAGGCCTTCGAGTGTTGTTGGTTGAATCTGACCGAAGTTTACTCGCCCAACATGCACTCATACTTGAAGAAAATTCGTATGTAGGTAAGTTATCAAGCTCTTTCCATCTCCTTCTTTCGTGTTTTTGTTATAGATCTGTATGTTGATCGCTTTTATATAAGTTAAATATTTAGTCATGGGTTGAGATTAGGTTTACAAGCTTTAATTTGATATATACATGGGCAAAAGAGAAGGAACACTTTTTGTTTATCTCCAGATCGTTGAAAACCTATGTCGTAATTAAGATAAATGGTTTTACGCTCATCTACATTTTTCAAGATTGAAATTTGAATAATTCTATATGTGATTGATGGATACGTGTTTTAGGATTTAATTTGAGAGATTGCACTTTTCATTTTGTTTTGTTTATATGAGCTTTAATTTAGGGATGTTGATTTTTCGTATCTTGAGAGATGTTAAAATGATTGAATGCAAGATCGAGTATGTGTTTTCCGGATTCTTAAAAAGAGGTGCTGATTTACCTTCTTATTAATGAGTTTAGGATTAGGATAACCATGTAAGAAGAAATACAAACAATACTGGCTCTGTCACATTTGTATATTATTTCATAGTAGTATGATACTTAATGATCAGTGTTTATTGTATCAACTAGGTTGTTGCTGAATATATTTTTTTCATGTATTTTTTACAGTTACGTACATAGCAAAAACATCAACAGGATTGTCAAAGATACTGAAAGGATCTACATATGACTGTGTCTTGATCGATGCAGACAAGTGTGACATGGACGTGGTAGAGTTTCTACATCAAGTTTTGACGCATCAGCCACAATTATCAATTATTGGTAAGATATAGATCTACTGTGTATTGTTGACACATATGTGAATCCCTACATTTATTTTGAAAATGATTCAATTTTTTTCTGAACTCTTTCGTAAAACGGAAACAGTTATGGCTTCGGGTGACATGCAAATGGAAATTACTAGAGAAGCTCAGAAAAACGAGGCAATTTTGTGCCTCACAAAACCATGTGAACTTAGCGACATCTGCAATATTTGGAAACATGTATGCAGAAAGAGCATAGCTATATGCGACAAGTTTGATATGGTAGATCCTGAGGTTAATCTTTCAGAAATTCCTAATGACATGATCGATAACATATCATCGGGCAATGCTAGTCATCAAGTGCAAACCATCGACTCACAAGAGAATGGTTTCGCGTCTGAGAATGTAGCATTCGAAGACTTATTTTGCGAAGATGCGGAGGAAGATGAAGAAGATGATGATGAGTGGTGGTGATTATGATAGTGATCAAGAACAAGCTGTTAAGACTCATACATCAAAAAATGCAGATAAAGGAAAGGAACCGTTGGACCATAAGAGAAAGAATGACCAACAAGTCGAGGATGAAAAAGATTTTAAAAAGAGAAGAACAATAAAATCACGCATGGAATGGTCAGACGCCCTTGAACGCAAGTTTATGGATGCTTTGGATGCACTCGGAGAAAGTAAATTCCCTAAGATTTTAAGATTTTTAGTATATTATAAGTACCATATTTACCTAAATGTGACATATTGATCAACATACCATAGTAGTTCACATTTTTTTTTTTAATGTTTTCTTGTGACAGACGCATATCCAAGAGCAATTCTAAAGTACATGAACGTGCCACGTCTCACACGCAGAAATGTTGCGAGTCACCATCAGGTATTTTTTACATTAGTCGATATCAGCTTTTTTTTTTTTTTTTTTTTTTTTTTTTTTTTTTTTTTTTTTTTTTTTTTTTTTTTTTTTTTTTTTTTTCTGTTTTTTTTTTTTTTTTGTTTTTTTTTTTTTTTCTTTTTTTTTTTTTTTTTTTTTCTCTAGCTCATATATTTGGAGATTTGCACCTCGTGGTTTTACTTTTTTGCTAGGAAAAGCTCTTTGGTTTTGCACTTTTTAGTTTTTAAATGCATTTTGAAATCCTAATTTGAATGGTGATGACAAAATTTCATCTTGTATACTTACAGAAATTCAAAATGAGGAAGAAGACGGTGAAGAAAGCTAACATAGTAGCACCACCACTGACTAACATCAAGAAACTGAAACTAGAAAATTATGTTTGCAAAAGATGTGGCTTTACTTCCCTATCTGATAATGATGCATCAATCATTCCAGGTAGTAGCTCCGAGAAACCATTGAATCTTAATTCAACTGGTATTTCTTTCATGACATTAGAGAATATAAAGGCAAAATTACCTGAAGCACCATCGTTACATTTACCACAAGTTACTGCCATCATTAATAACTCTGGTGGTGGTCAGGAAATAGATAACAGTTTTGGTGATCTGTGTCAGCCTCTGATGGGTGAGACCTCTATGATGAGCAGTGCTATTGTGCTTGATGAAAACCCCCATAGTGGTAAGGACCAAAGCAATCAAATTCAAATGACAGATTATGGTTATGGAAATGCAATGGAACCGCTGATAACACATGATAATTACTCACATCATGCTGTTGGAGAAGCAATGCCTCCTTTGGACGTTAGTACAAATGTGGCTTCAGACTACAATCTGGGGACAGATGACAATAATTTTTTTGCTGATTTTATTAATGCAGATACTAGGGTTGCTGGGGGTAGTGATGTCAATGAAGTGCAACCACTACTTGACGATTTTGGAATTGCTACAGAATCGTGCATAGCACCACTTGATAATGGTGATACTGGGGCTTCTGGTGGTAGTATTGTCAATGAAGTACAAGCGCCTCTTGATTGTTTTGAAACTGATATTCAAACGTGGATAGCTGGTGATGATGATACAGATTCATTATTAGACGGTCTGGATGATATGGTCTTGCCTGATGAGCTTCCTTCATATGGTTTGGGAGACCCTTTTAATTCTCTGGATTTCGAAGACTTTCTGCATTCAACGACTATCTCTGATCATGGTAATGTCATAAACCCTGCATTTTCAAATATAGATGCAGATCCTTTAGGGCTCGCAAATGGTGATTCTTCTCTTCCTGATTTCTTAAGTGATGAAAATATCAGTCAAGAACAGATACAACAATCTCTGAACTCTAGTGTCCCATTGGACAGTTCGCAGGGTACAGTTATAGATAATGATTCCTTTATGAATCTTATCCAATCTGATCACAAAACGGCCTTTCAAAACATTAATGATTCTGATTTTCAAACAATGCAGCATGGACCGTAGTTTTCATTAGCTCGGCCTTGATCATTTGTGTTTCTTAAGGCGGACGAACACATGAGTTGAATAACCTTAGTTATTTTGATGTTCCTATCTTCTTTGTCTAATTTAGTGGTATCCGTTGTATTTTATTGCATTTAAATGAATCTTATTGTAAACTACTGTATGTTTGTCAATCAATCCAGAATAGGCGTAAAATCAATTTTAAATATTTATTTGGTTGGATTGCGGACCCTTGCTCATCTAATAAAACCTTTGATTTTACTAGTTCAGTCCCTCTAAACTGCTATAATCTTATCATTACTTATACAGACTAATGGGGTCATGTGTTGATTTTGTGGTAATATGGTGTGTAGTGTTGGAAGATTTTTTATTATTTTTTTTTCCTCTCTAAATTATGGATGCTCTTGTTTGGTTTAGTGCTTTTTGCTATGGTTTTATCTTTGGTGTTGTATTCAAACAATCCAATCGACCTATACCAATAATATTGTCATTTCAATATCTATTTGCCGAATATCTTCTTATTCGGCAAATAAAAGATTGCACAGATTCGACGTTTAGTGATACAGAAAACAAATTACGCAATGAAATTAATGCATATTTCTGCATATAAACTTTTCACCAGTATAATATTCACATTGAGGCAAGGCACTTTACTTTTCAAGGTGTGCTCATCCATTTGCTCCACCCATTGTTATCCAACTATGATACTAGCTTGGATACACTTTTTGGGCAAGATTTCAGTAATCGCTGCTATTCTGAAAAGCGGTATACCATGTAAGGTCGTATGGTAATTGGTAACAAGATTCATCACTAAAATCATTGAGATGCATGCAAGTATTATATATATATCCGCAAATTTATAACAGGTCACAACCCTTTGTTGCTATATTTATGCAAATGTAAGAGTGTTGGTGTTTTAAATTAAAGAGAAATACTAGACACACTCACAAAATCCACACAAAAAATCTACTCGCTGACATGTCAGCGGGTGATTGGTTTAATATGAGAGAGGAGATAGAATGACACGTCAGCGAGTGGATTTTTTGTGTGGATTTTGTGAGTGAGTCTAGCATTGCTCTACATTAAATGGACGTGTACGGAATAACGAAGTTTAAACTTTTACAAGGACGGTACATGAAATTTCCTCTTTTGGGAAATGGTTTCTAATAATTGTAATATGTGTAGGTTAGAAGGTGATCATCCGGATTCTAAACAAGCCAAAAGGGCAAGAATCAAGAGATAGAGGTACAAGTAGTTACAGAATATAAAGTTCAATTTAATAGCAAGTCCCTCAGTATTCCATTGCATATGATGGAATGATAATGGAGTTTTGTGTTGGTGCCAAATACATGAAATTTCGAGCTACGTGCAAAATTTGTCACTTAGCATCACCTCCAACAAAATGGGGCAACAAGGCCTCATTACATGATGGTAGACACATTCATTACTTTCAACTTGGTTGATTTTATTAAACAGAGACACCATCACTTTTACAGATCCACTGTTTGGTGACAAGTACTATATAAGAATACCTAAAGAATTTATTGGTTATTCGCATATATATTGTTCCAAGAATGGTTGGTCGCTAATGTAAAAAAAGGGTGGATTACCCATGGTGTTCTTTAACCCCTTCATAAGTAATATCATTGAGCTTCCACCAATAGCTTGTTTTCAAAGTTGTTGGTTCTTCCCACCACCTACTTCCCCGGGTTGTATGGTTCATGGATTTACATCATACGGACAATGCCACACCCAATTTGTAGTTCAGGAACCATTATGGCGTACCCTTGGTAGAATTATTGGTGTTGATGATCCATATCCCTTTCTACAATATTTCCTAACACTTCATGATGTCTTGTGTAATGAGGGAGAACTTGATGTTTTTAGGAAAATTGGTGAATATTACTAGTGGGAGCATGATATAGCTAAACCCCCACCAAGTACTTGTTGATCTTCGACCCAATATCTCCTAGCAAAATGTGAACAACATTTTTTACTAGTCATCATGGGCAAGTTTGGAGAATCCGTTGAGGTATTTAAGCTCAATGATTCTGGAAAAGAATGTGAGAAAATTGGTAGTTTAAGTAGGGGATAATCGCTTGAAAGTGTATCCAACTTGCCACAAAATTCTATAGTAAGTATCAAACTTTTAATTTTTTCATTTTATGTAACTAACTTGCTTATCTTGCAATTTTATGTAACTAACTTCCTAATCTTTCTATTGTATGTACTAAAAAACCGATTAATCAATAGTTAATATTTTATCAATTAGTTTAATATACACGTGAAAAACACAAAGACACTAGAATACAGTTACCATATAACTCCGACCACCATAACCACAACACCCACAACATAATATAAAGCACATTCAATAAAGTTTGCTAAAATATGGGATTCCAGTGAAAAAACTAATTTTCGATAGTCCAGTGGAAAGGATAAAACTTTTACATTAAAATGGCGAACGTATGACGGAGAAGAAAACGATGAGTGTTGGTTGTGTTAAAGAAGATCAATGTCTTTGTTTTTCACGTGTTTATGAGTAGTATGAGGATCTTTGGGTTTAAGGTAATGAGCAAACTAATCAATAGAATACTAACTAACGATTAATTGGTTTTTAAAACATAAATAGGAAAAAATATAACAAGTTAGCTACAAGCGATAGTAAAATTAGCAAGTTAGCAACATACAATTAAAAATTTTAAAAGTATGATACATACAATAGTATTTTGTGGCAAGTTTGATATATTTTCAAATGATTATCCTTTTAGGAAATCATGTGATATATATTTGCGATGCAACCTGTCTTTGTGTTGAAGCAACATCTAAAATGAAGAACAATATCTACTTTTAGAGATTACATCCCGGCAACAAGAATTGTTAGAACGAGCTCGGATCAAATGATCAAAGATTGGTGTGAAATGTATGTGCGTGATTGAGAGAGAATATGTGAATATTTTTTTATATTGATATGAAGAAATGATTATTACAATCACGATCTCCACATGAAATGAACTAACCCTCCGCTATGTATATTTCCATAAAGGGGGAAGATTTGCAACTTGACAAGACTAGTCCTGTACTATGTAAAGTATACAAGTTGATCATTTTATATATCTAACAATCTCCCCCTAAATAATCTACTTGGGAACTATCTAACAATCTTGGAACTTTTTCTTCATTAATGAAGTTGTTATTCCCTTTTTTTTGGGTAAAAGGATACCCCCAGTAAAATATTATTACCCAAAAAAAACAATTAAATACAATGGATATGGGTGAATTCCACACCTCAGCCCAAAGAAGGCAAACCAAAAGCACCTACAGAGCTTAAGACCTAACCTAGCATAAGAAATGACGTGGCATACTGATTGGCTCAGAAACGGTCAACAATTAGATGTAGAAATCTTCGTGCCACTCGTACTAGGCACCTCAGAAGTCCTCTTCTTAGTGCCATCCACCTTCTTAGGTTCAGTTGGAGTCTTCTTGGGTTGATACTGAAACTGCTTACCCACAACTGGTTTAGTAAACCCTCTATTACCCTGAGTTGTAGACCCACCTTGCTTACCTTTCTTTCTATTATTGACAGTCATGAAGCCATCATTAACAGACTTAGTAGATTGAACTGGAGGTGCAACGACTTTAGGACAATCACTCAGAGTATGACCAAAGATCTTACAGTTATCACACCGAGGTGGTTTCCATTTGTACTTAACCCGAATCTTCTCAATAGTCGAACCCGAACCATCAAGTAATGGTATCTCAACAGTGAGGCTATCCCGCAACACCTCATCCGACTTCACTTCTATCATGCATCTAGCAAAACTACTACGGCCCCACGATTCCTTGCACATTTGGCTTGTAAACGCATCTAACCTTTTGGGCGTGCCAATCAGTGTGGCTAGAAGACTGAGGCCATCATCAAAAAACATAGCAAGGGGGACATCATGGAACTTGACCCACACCGGGATGTTAGTCAAATCCTCTTTTAGTAGGTTTGTGCTTAACGTCCATGGTTTAAGAATAATAGGAACATTTCTGATCAACCAAGGACCGTTTTCAAGCACATCATCAACACCTTTCTTCGAAGTGAACTTAAAGAAGAAGAATCCCTTTGCATTCATCATTACCTTTTGCACACCAAACTTTGCCCATGCATTGCGTACATAGTAATCAACAATAGGAAACGCAAGGCGTTGGCCAAGGAAGTAACCGTATAGAGTGTTCTCAAACCTCGTGTTCACCTCTTCCACTACTTTCATTGGAACTGAAAGGTCAACATCATCCTTCTTTTTGCTACATTCCAACCTCCGAAAATTAGACGCGTTTTTCTGAGGTTCATTAGAAGTAGCACCCGCGTACGTAACCGACTTCACTCCAGTACCACTAACAGTACCAACCTTGGGAGAAGGAGGAGTTCTTGTTATATTAACTTCATTAGCAACAATCTCACGTTGAATGTTGTTCATGGCTTCATCAAAATTCTTATGCGCACTAGCTAACAATTGTTCCACAGTAGGGTGACTTTGCTCCACGTCATCCAACACATCCTTATCATTGTCATTAATAACGTTAGCAGCTCCATGCGACTCATTAACACCATTACCATGTGAAACCGGCTTCACTTGGTTTGTTAGTTGCTCCATGTTAGCTTCACCCTCAACGTTACCCTCAACATTAGAGATATGGGGAAGAATAGTAACATCAGAGTTACCACCTTCATGACCATCATTAACCACGTTCACATCATGTTGAAGATCAGACTTAGGCTTATTCAAACCCTCACCATCAACGTTAACCCTTCCACTAGGCTTAGACACATCAGTAGTAACCTTAGAATTCAAGAAACCCTTGCTAATCATCTCCCTAGAACCCACGTACAATTAAACAATACAAAACAGCCACTAATAAGATGAAAACCCTAACTAAAACGTTAGGGTTTTAAGAGATTAAGCACAAAGAACTAACCAACATCCATACTAATGATCCAATAATATGTATTAAGGATAAGAATAGGATCTTAGATGATAAACGATTTTCAGAACCCAAAGAAATCGATTTTAAAAAATTCACTAGAACCGTTGATAACCAAGCTTAAATCCAACCAAGAACTAATTAACAAGAGTGTTAATCAATAACAGGATCAGATGGAAGCAATGAACACAAGGGATTAGGCAGATGTAAGAGTGTTGGTGTTTAAATAAAGAGAAATACTAGACACACTCACAAAATCCACACAAAAAATCTACTCGCTGACATGTCAGCGGGTGATTGGTTTAATATGAGAGAGGAGATAGAATGACACGTCAGCGAGTAGATTTTTTGTGTGGATTTTGTGAGTGAGTCTAGCATTGCTCTACATTAAATGGACGTGTACGGAATAATGAAGTTTAAACTTTTACAAGGACGGTACATGAAATTTCCTCTTTTGGGAAATGGTTTCTAATAATTGTAATATGTGTAGGTTAGAAGGTGATCATCCGGATTCTAAACAAGCCAAAAAGGCAAGAATCAAGAGTAGAGGTACAAGTAGTTACAGAATATAAAGTTCAATTTAATAGCAAGTCCCTTAGTATTCCATTGCATATGATGGAATGATAATGGAGTTTTGTGTTGGTGCCAAATACATGAAATTTCGAGCTACGTGAAAAATTTGTCACTTAGCATCACCTCCAACAAAATGGGGCAACAAGGCCTCATTACATGATGGCAGACACATTCATTACTTTCAACTTGGTTGATTTTATTAAACAGAGATACCAACACTTTTACAGATCCACTGTTTGGTGACAAGTACTATATAAGAATACCTAAAGAATTTATTGGTTATTCGCATATATATTGTTCCAAGAATGGTTGGTCGCTAATGTAAAAAAAGGGTGGATTACCCATGGTGTTCTTTAACCCCTTCATAAGTAATATCATTGAGCTTCCACCAATAGCTTGTTTTCAAAGTTGTTGGTTCTTCCCACCACCTACTTCCCCGGGTTGTATGGTTCATGGATTTACATCATACGGACAATGCCACACCCAATTTGTAGTTCAGGAACCATTATGGCGTACCCTTGGTAGAATTATTGGTGTTGATGATCCATATCCCTTTCTACAATATTT